>JAKUCM010003608.1:0-38742 GCA_023374145.1 Lepidium sativum
AAAACGCAACTTGGAAATGAAATAATGCTCAAAGATAGAGCTTTTTCACCTTAACACCATTCTTTTCTATTCATTATCTCAAATAAAAACGTTTTTGAAAAAGAAACAAAATAGATTTACAAAATTGGGTTGAAAATCTTTTTGATAAAACATTTTTCAAACAACAAGCAAAACAAGAGCACAATCACCATGGATCTTGTTTTGATACTATGTTCGAATATATGGAATATAAGAGGGAATAAATGGGAGAATGTGTTTAATAATAGAGAACAAGAGAATGGTTGAGATTTGATTGTATAAGAGAATAATGGAGAATTTGAGTATGTGAGAGTATGAATCACGAAAACGAGAGAAAATACAAAAATAAGAAGTTTATTTCTCTTAATTTTAAGTGAATACAGTGGCCTTATATATACAAATTACTCAAGGGTTTCTACATATCTAGACAATATACAAGCATGCAAAACTTCTATAAGAGAAAAGATTCTAGTCACATCTCTATGCTCTCAAACGGTTATATTTTACTTCTTTCATGGCTAGAGGAACTGAATGAACTCCTAAAAACTTGGTTACTATTTTGTCACTTCCAAATTTTTGATGACCCTTATTTTGCACAACACCGGAAGTGACTCTATTGTTGTACTACTTTTTCTTGGAGTCTTTTGGTATTTTATGGCCACTTGAATAATCTGGTGACTTTATTTTTGTCCTGTGATAATTTTTACTGGAAGACCTTAAATTTACATGGTTGAGATCCGGTCTTATCTTGACAACTTTAACCTTCTTTCTAATATTAACTACAAATTATCTAGCAACAAACATATATAACTGTAAACTTTTTTTTTGTTACTATCATAGCTATACTTTATAGTTCGTGGTTATGTCGTGACTATTTGATGATTTTTTGTAAAAAAATTATATATGTATCTAGGTGGCTAATAGAAATTTTCCATTCAATATTATATATTATATGGTTTTATGAATACGTTAGAATACTTTTTAAGTTTTTTTAAGTTGTGGTTGTTATGTCTTTTGAAAAAGGTGTAGTTGGTAAGTCAATATTTTGTTTTTTTTCAATAATTAAAGGTTCCTTGTCTAGGAAATCATAAGAATCAAGCATGATTCACCTTGGTTTTATATTTTAGAACCGACCCAAACCGCAAAAACAAACAAAACTAATGAGTCTTTATGATTCTACACTTCACAAGAAAAAAATCAGCAAAAGGTTTATGAATCATAGAATGTGGGCTCATGTAAAGGATTGCTACATATGGTTACAAATGCTTAAACTCACAAGAATTAAACATAACTTATATTATACTCTTTATAAAACCGACCAGCAAACATATGGGCACATTTTAGTTTGAGTATTCACAAAAATAACAAATAATCCAAGATGACATCTGATTCAAGTCCAAGGATTACTAGGATTGTTATGGTCCTATGCACCCACGTTCTTTTTCCAAAGAAAAATGCATCTTTTGATAAAATAAATAACATTTTGTCCAATGGATAAAAAGAAAACGTTTTTGAAATTCCAATAGAAAATAAATCAACAACCAAGCAATGAGTGACTTAGAGGTAAGAAATGGAGACTAAGTTAATAGAATATAGAGTGAATGTGAGAAAAGTCCCTCCAGAGCTAAATAAATTACCATAACGCCGTTTCCAACTCCACCAAATACCAACCACAAATAATGTCGACCAAAGTACACCATTAACCATTGCATTAGGCTCCAAATTAGTAAACAACCACTCAAGTAGCAATTAAGAGAAAAATGTTAAGTTTTCAAGCAATTCGACAATTATCAATTGATTAATCTAGCAAAACCCTAAGCCCTAGGTCTTGTATTAACTTAATTGAATCTGATAAATAGAGAACTCGATTATACCTGAAGTTTGGTTAGTGCAGCGGATATAAGATCATGTATGAGCAGCAAGTGCTCCAAGTGTAGCACCTCTATTGATAGTCCACACGCACGCAAGTAGGAGAGAAGTTTGCTAGAACTTTTTGTGCAATTCTCTTAGGATTTTGACTTGTGCATCAGCGGCTATGGTTTCTTATCTCATCAAAAACGTGAGTTAACCTAATTAATTCCTTGTTGAACTAGGATTAATTTAGGCCCAGCCCAAAACACCTAATTAATCATAGTTATTTTAGGATTAATTTAGGTATGGCCCAAAACACATGTTCTCATTCGAAACCATGTATTATTATGCACAAGTCATGAATCATTCCGATAATGATCATTCCCTATTAAATTGTCTCCATTTGCTTAGGTGTGTGACCCAATAGGATCATATAGTACTAGCAGTGAATATCAAACTCACAGATTATAAGTAGACTCTAGCAAGCCATTACACGAGTAAGTACAAATGATTGCAGGACATTCCCAACAATCTCCCACTTGTACTGGAATCATATATTCCCAAAATCCTTTTGTCTCCATATCTATATTTGCTCTAAGGCAAGAGTTCGACAAATTCCATCTTGTTCCATCCTCTGTTCCTTTCTCACATTTCATGATATGTCCGACAAATTCCTTTATGACCATCAATTACGGTTGGCGTTTGAAATTTTCAAAACACACCAATTCATGTACAAGAAAACAGCATGAACTCAGGTATAAGGACTATGCTCTATAGTCGTATGAGAATCTCTTATGACACTCATTATACGATCTCGTAGAGTTCTCATAGCGGGTCATTTCTGATGCTATGTTCATGTGACACACATCTATGTGATTCACTTGATACTTATTATCAATGACTCCATGAAACTTAGTCATCAGTCACCTCACATACTAGTCTATCTCGTTATTAGTATCCCACTTTAATAACCATTGACTAGGGAATGAAATAATTCATGCATTTTTACGCCTATAGGGTTTCATGATCAAGTCCTCAACTTGATGACCTATAAGAATGTCATGTGGTGTCTTTGCCACTGATTTTGATGGCATTCTATTCAGCGTAAACGCAGAAGTTTCTAGAGCATATCTCCAAAAGGATAACGGAAGATCAGTATGACTCATCATTGATCGAAACCATGTCAAGTAATGTTCGAATCCTCCTCTCAGACACACCATTCCATTGTGGTGTTCCGGGAGGAGTGAATTGTGAAATAATTCCACAATCTCTCAGATGGTCGCTGAACTCTTGACTTAAGTATTCACCTCCTCGATCAGATCGAAGAACCTTAATACTCTTGCCAAGTTGATTTTGTACTTCATTTTGGAACTCTTTGAACTTTTCAAAAGATTCCGATTTGTGTCTCATTAAATAGACATAACCGTATCTACTAAAGTCATCAGTAAATGTAATGAAGTAGTTGAAATTTCCTCTGGCACTTAGGCTCATCGGACCGCATACATCGGTATGTATAAGGCCCAATAAATCGCTGGCCCTTTCATTGAGTTTGTTGAAAGGAGCCTTTGTCATTTTGCCCTATAAACAAGATTCACATTTCTCAAATGATTCATAATCAAATGAGTCCAAAAGCCCATCATGATGAAGTTTTTTGGATGCGTTTCTCGTTTATATGCCATAAACGAGAATGCCAAAGAAAAATCGGGTTCGAATCATTTACTTTGAAGCGTTTGATATTAATGTTATATATAGGTGTAGATTGGTCAAGAATATAAAGCCCATTTGACAATGAGGTGCTGCCATAAAATAAGTCATCTTGAGTAAAGGAACAACATTTGTTTTTAATCGAAAATGAAAAACCTTCAGTATCCAAAACCGAAACAGAAACAATATTTCTGCTTATAGCAGATACATAATAGCAATTTTCTAAGACCAAAACTAAACCAGATGGAAGAGACAAATTATATGTTCCTACGGCTAATGCAGCAACTCTTGCTCCATTTCCTACACGTAAGTCCACTTGCCCCTTCTCCAAGCTTCTATTGTTGCTTAGGCCCTGCATATTAGTACAAATATGAGCACCACATCCACTATCAAGTACCCATGAAGTAGAACTTGTTGAAGCAACATTTACTTCGATAACAAAAATACCTGAAGGAGCGTCATACTACTTCTTCATCTTCTTGTAATCTTCCAAATATTTCTTGCAGTTTCTTTTCCAATGCCCTTGCTCGTTACAGTAATTGCAAACGTCCGTTTTAGATGGGCCGGACCTGGTTCTGGTATGGATGTGGCCGGCTCCTGGTTCACAACCGGGTCAGCTTTAGCCTTTCCCTTACCCTTGTCCTTCCCATGTTTCTTAAACGATTTACCCCCTTGCACTTAGAGTACAAGTGGAGCGCCCTTCTTGACATTCGGCTCTGCTATCTTAAGCATTTCATGCAGCTCAGTCAACATCTTCGTCATGCTGTTCATATTATAGTTCAATACGAACTGATGATAACAAGACGGCATCGACTGAAGTATGATGTTTGTAGCCAACTCTTGGCTAAGGGGACAGTCTAGTTTAGCCACATTATCAATATAACCCATCATTTTCATGACATGACTACTCCCCAAACCATCCTTTGATAGTTTACATTCGATGAGAGATTTCGCCGTTTGGTATCTCTTATATCGTGCATGTTCCTGAAACATTCCCTTCAGGCCAGTCATGATCTCGATGGGCGACACCACAATCTTGTACTGCACCTGCAGTTCCGAGATCATGGTCGCAAGCATCAAGCATTGCACATCTATCACATCATTGGAATGCTTATCCCAAGCATTCCTAGCTGCAACAGTGGCATTGGCAGCCGGTCTAGGAGGCAAGACTTGTTCCAAAACATAGTCTTTCTTCTCCTGCCTAAGAACAATTCTCAGGTTACGGTAACAACTCAGGAAATTCTTCCCATTCAACTTGTCCTTCTCAAGGACAGATCAAAGGGATAATGAGTTGTGGTTATGGTTGTTGTTATTTGCCATAACTGAAATTAAGAGAGGTAAGGAGTTTTAGTTATGATGGTTTAAGTGTTGAGAAATCTTAACATATTTAAGAAAACTCACATTGTGTTCAATCAATAGTTTCTCGATTGAATACAATGATCCCGAGATCCATATTTCAGAAAAATCTGAGTGAGCTGAGCTCATCGCCCAAACCTTAGTTATTTAGGTAAGCAACTTATTTGCTAGTTATATCACATATATAACTCTTGGTCGTGATTTGACATCTCATATGCCAAAATTACTCAGATGTCTCAAAGCTCAAGACGGTCTTGATAGCTCAGTCAAGTAAACCAATCTCATAATCATATGGTAACGGTTACCATCTGCCTTACCCATGTCAAAGTAGGTACCTAACCCGAGCTAGCCCACCATACGATGAAACGAGTCTTGACAGTTGACGTGAAGTGGAAAGACATCAATTTCTTGATATTTTTTTGAGGAACTAAACTTTAACTTGAATGTATATCATATATGCACTCAAGTGGGTTAAAAGAGGATTTTAAAAACCAAGGAAATCAAATCAAAGGTTTTAAAATTTTATTTATGATTTTTCTAAATATGACCCTATGCTGGTTGGCACCTACTGGTTTTTCTCCAACTTGGTATAATTTTTCTTAAACCGATTGCGAGAAAACCAGATTCGGTCTAATCTTATTAAACCGGATCAGTCAAGGCTATTTTAGATTAGGTTATATTTTATTTTGGTTTATCACATCAGAATCCTGAAACCATAAACCCTACTTTTCGATTTCGATGAAACCATAATTTTTCGATTTCAATGAAGTGCTAATTTTTTTATTTCAACGAAACCCTAATCATGCAATTCTAATTCATTTAAAACAAACTTTTAATCAATAAATAAAGCATGAAAACATAAGATTTCATTAAGATTACAACTAGCTCAAATTTTTGATTTCAGCATTAATAAAATCAGCTCTGATTTTTCGATTTCATCAAAACCCTAATTTCGATTTCAATGAAACTCTAATTTTTGGTTTCAATGAAACCCTAATCATGCAATTGTAATTCAATTAAAACAAACTTTTAATCAATCAACCAAACATGAAAAAAATCAGATTTCATTAAGATTACAACTAACTCAAATTTTCGATTTCAGCAATAATAAAACTAGCTATGATTTTTCGATTTCATCAAAACCCTAACCATGCAATTCTAATTCAATTAAAACAAACTTTTAATCAATCAATCAAGCATGTAAACATCAGATTTCAATAAGAATACAACCTGGCTCTGATACCACTGTTAGGTTTTTAAGCAATTCGACAATTATCAATTGACTAATCTAGCAAAACCCTAAGCCCTAGGTCTTGTATTAACTTAATTGAATCTGATAAATAGAGAACTCGATTATACCTGAAGTTTGGTTAGTGCAGCGGATATAAGATCATGTATGAGCAGCAAGTGCTCCAAGTGTAGCACCTCTATTGATAGTCCACACACACGCAAGTAGGAGAGAAGTTTGCAAGAACTTTGTGTGCAATTCTCTTAGGATTTCGACTTGTGCATCAGCGGCTAGGGTTTCTTATCTCATCAAAAACGTGACCTATATCATATATATATAGGGAGTTTAAGTTAACCTAATTAATTCCTAGTTGAACTAGGATTAATTTAGGCGCAGCCCAAAACACCTAATTAATTCCTAGTCGAATTAGGATTAATTTAGGCCTGGCCCAAAACACATGTTCTCATCCGAAACCATGTATTATGATGCTCCAATCATGAAATTCCTATAATGATTATTCCTTATTGAATTGTCTCCATTTGCTTAGGTGTGTGACCCAACAGGATTATATAGTATTAGCAGTGAGTATCTTAACTCACAGATTATAAGTGGACTCTAGCAAACCATTACAACCCCTAGTACCATATGACTTTGTCTAATCTCGATGTTAGAACCGACCACACGAGTAAGTACAGATGATTGCAAGACATTCCCAACAAAGAAAACACTCTACTTTGGGTGAGGTACCAAACGTGACCATATACCTGATATAGCTTGGCAGTCTTGAAGCATATGGAAATTTGTTTCATCACCATTTTTGCAGATCGAACAAATACTTGATGAACACAAATGTATGCGAGTCCTCTCAACATTTTTCATAAGCACCTGATGTGAGCACAACCACATGAAGACTCGAATTCTCTCAGGGACCCGAGCCTTCCAAATTCTCTCGAAGAAGCTGCTCATATTTTGAACACTAACCTCATCATTCATGAGTAACATGTAAGCCGAGATCACGGAAAAACCCTGTTAGATGTATACTTCCATGAAAGCCTATCTCTCGCTCATGTCACCTTATCCAAAACGATGGAACCATGGTGTAAGCAAACCAGATCCGATACATAACTCAAAAAACTGTCAAAACTCGAATTATTGTTCCGCATATCACTAACACAAGTGTCACAAAAATTCACAGGTTGGGCTCTAGAAGCACAATCAATGAGTAAAAGATTTTTTTGGAACCACACATCCGTCCAAAACTTCACACTCTCGTAGTTACCCGCTACCCATCAGATATTGGGGAATACCACATCCCAAAGCCCAATGCAAATACCCCATCAAGATGAAGTCCACGACCCTTTTGCTAATAGCCAAGCACGATCTTTGGTATCCTTTACTTTATATTTTCTTCGAAGCGAACGTGCCCAGAGATTTTTCCTTGTCATGTAACAACAAGCGCCAGCCAACCTTACCAAATATAACTTTATTCATACCACTAGCAACTCGTATACCTAAGCCACCAGCTCTTTTAGGTTTGCACACATTCTTCCATTTAATAGATGTTGTTTTTTACTTGACACTACTTCCCCAAAAAAAAGATCAAGAACAATGATCAAGCTCCTTCAAAGTTGAATGAGGCAAGACTATTGTACTCATCGTATGGACATGTATAGAGGAGAGAACAACTTTTGTTAGAGTTATTCTTCCATCTAAACTCAGAAATTTTCCTTTCCAACCAGCTAGCCGAGACAAAACTCTTTCAACTACAACACCAAAAGTTTCCTTGTTCACTCGATTATGGAGGACATGTAGACCAAGATACTTACCAAGATTCATGGTGGGCTTAATACCACTCTCATCACTGATCTCTTTTACCAAATCACGATTAACATTTTCACAAAAATATATCGCAGACTTCTCCAAACTCACTTTCTGGCCAAAGACTACACAAAATTTTTCCTACAACTTCATGGATAATTGGGCGACTGAAGCCTCCGAAAAAAGAATTAAATTATCAACAAAGTATAAGTGAGAAAGCATCGGACCTCCATGTGTTAAGGAAATCGGCCACCATTCTTTTCTCAACAGAGTGATCAATTAAATGACAAAGCCTTTCCAAATAGAGCACAAATAAATATGGTGAGACATGATCACCGAGACATAGCCCCACGAAGGTTCAATAGCTGGTGTTTTTTCACCATTCCACAAAAGATTCATGAACAACCCCAAAACAGACTGCATAATCCAAGTAACCCACATCTTTGGTAAACCCGTTGCCCGGATTGTATCTTCCAAAGAGTCCCACCTTATTCTATCCTAGGCTTTCTTAAGATCAACTTCAGCACTGATCCAGACTTTCCTTTCTTTCTTTTCATAGAATGAACAACTTTCTGCACCACCAAGATATTGTCTGTACTTAAAGCTGTAGTATGAAACTCACTTGTGACTGTCCTACGAGTCTCAGAATAATTTTTTTCAACTGTAGCTCCATGTCCTTAGTAATTATCTTAATTAAGACATTACACAAACTTATTGGTCTAAATTGTGTCATATTCTCCAGTCTCCCAACTATAGGAATGAGAACAACGAGTGCATCGTTCATCCCACTTGGTAAACGCCCACTTCTGAACAAATCCAAGGCAAAAGAGATTACCGACTCTCCAACAACGTCTCATGATTGCTAGTAAAACACTGATTGATATCCATCAGGTCCTGGAGCTTTGTATTTACCCATACTTCGGATAGCTAATTCAATATTTGTCCCCGTGAAAGGTGAGGAAAGGCAATATACTTTGGCTTATGTTAAGGCCCCAAAACCCTCGCTCCGTAAAGCATTTACTAGGGGCTCGATATCCTCCATTGAATATAGCTTACGATAATAGTCTACTGCCATCGACTCTAATCCTCTCAGGTAGAATACCAATTACATGTACCATTCTGTAATATCTCAACTCGGTTCCTTCTCTGCCTTATCACTCTGGACGTATGGAAAAACATCATGTTCCCATAACCCATTTATATTTAGATTTTTGATACCACAAAACCTCCTCCTGTGCCAAGACTTCATCCAGAGCCCGAGCCAAAACCTTCTCTCTACCAATTAAGTCATCCGATGGGGACACCGCATTCTCATCTTGAAGATTTTTAAGCTCAACCAACAACTTATTTTTCTGTTTGGGAATATCTCCAAACACCTCTTTATTCCACTTTTGCAGTTGAAACTGTAATTTCTTCAAAGACAAAGGCGTCGATATATTGGGACTCCATGAGTTCAGATGAAGTTCTTTAAACCCCGAATGTTGTAACCAAGCAGTCTCAAAATGGAGGGGCCTCCTCCATGGATTCGACAACACTTCCTGACAAACCTAAAGAAACAAAGAAGAATGAACAGATGAAAGAAATAGAAGATGTGTAACAACCGCATCTTTCCACTTCATACGAGCGTACCCATTACAAAGGACTGTTGGAATATGATCAAGTCTTCATCATATATCATTAAACAACTTTAGGGTTTCGTATAAACTATAAGATTTATGTAATCAAATAGGTGTGTATGAATAGGTACAATCGAATGGTTGTGTTTGTTTGTAAGTTTGTGTCTTTAGGTTTAAGGATGTTTTTTACAAGACATAACCTTTAGTGAATAGGTATGTTGTAAAATATATATACCCTTGTTGGAAATTAATAAAAGATACTGATTGATTGATTAAAAAAAAAAGAGAAACGTGAAACAGAAACAGAGCATCATCGACATTAGAGAGAAAACGAAGAAGAGAGTTTTTGTTCTAAGAGAGAAACAGAATAACTTCTGTAGTTGTCCGATCCTAATTTAAGGAGAGATCAAATTCCAATATGGTATCAGAGCACATGGAGACAACAATGCATCAAATCATTCCTATCTTCAATGGAGATTCCTACAGTTTTTGGAAAATCAAATTGACAACAATTCTGAAAACCAGAAAACTCTGGGATGTGATTGAGAATGGAATCACAGAGAATTCACCCACTCAAGCCACGCCTCAAGCAACAAGAGAAAGAGAAGACCGATTGCTTCAGGATATGATGGTGCTTCAGATTTTGCAAAGTGCAGTATCAGAATCAATTTTTCCTAGAATCGCTTCTGCATCATCTTCTAGAGAAGCTTGGAATGCTCTTGAGATGGAGTTTCAAGGAAGCCAACAAGTTAGAATGATTAATCTTCAAACCCTGAGAAGAGAATATAAAAATCTGAAGATGGAAGAAGGAGAGACAATCAATGAGTTTTCAACAAAACTTATCAACCTGAGCAATCAACTTCGAGTACATGGAGAAGAAAAGACTGATTACCAAGTGGTTCAAAAGGTACTTATCTCCATACCACAGAGATTCGATAGTATCGTTGGGGTACTCGAACAAACAAAAGATCTATCAGTTCTTTCGGTAACAGAATTGATAGGAATCCTAAAAGTGCATGAGAGGCGTCTAAACCTCCGAAAAGATCGCATCAATGAGGGTTCTTTCTATGGAGCAAATCTTGGTTCAAGAAGAGATAAAAAGCGAAAGAAAAACCGCCATGAGAAGACAAACAAGTGGTGTGGCGTGTGCAAGATAAACAATCACAATGAGGTCGATTGTTTCAGGAAAAAGAAAGAGAATGGTTCACAGAGAAGTGAAACCTACGAAAGGAAATGCTATGTCTGTAACAAACCAGGACATATAGCAAAAGAATGTCGACCTAGAAAGAATGAAAGAGCACACCTAAGTCTAGAAGAATCCGATGGTGAAAGTGAAGATGAGTATCACATGCTTTTTAGTGCCATTGAAGATAAAGAGACTTCAAATTTAGGCGATGAATCTTGGCTAGTGGACAGCGGCTGTACCAATCACATGTCAAGAGATTCAAGACACTTCATCAATTTGGATCGAAGTAAGAAGATAACCATTCGAATTGGGAATGGTGGTAAAGTCATATCTGAAGGAAAAGGAGACATACAAGTGTCAACAAACAAAGGAGGAGATCACATCATCAAAAACGTCCTATATGTACCAGAATTGGCAAGGAATTTACTAAGTGTTTCTCAAATGATATCCAATGGATATTGACTGATTTTTGAAAATGAAAACTGCATCATCTAAGACCCAAAAAGGAGGAAGATCATGGACATTAAGATGAAGGATAAAAGTTTTCCAATTGAGTTGAAAAGATCAAGTGAAGAAACGTATGTAGCATGCGAAGAAAAACAAGAGAAATCAAGTTTATGGCATAAGCGATTGGGTCATGTAAACTATGATAAGATGGAGCAAATGCAGAAGATGAAGATAGTTGAAGATCTTCCAAAGTTTACAGTAGTAAGAGATATATGTGAATCATGTGAGATGGGAAAGCAATCAAGGAAAAGCTTTCCTAAGGAATCACAAAGCAAAACAAGTCAAACACTAAAACTTATTCATTCGGATGTGTGTGGTCTAATGCAAAATGAATCACTGAACTCAAGTAAGTATTTCCTTACATTCATTGATGATTACTCTAAGATGGCATGGGTCTACTTCATGAGAAATAAAAGTGAACTGCTGTCAAAGTTCAAGTTCTTCAAACCATTTGTGGAGAATCAATCGGAGAAGAAGATAAAAAGACTAAGAACCGATGGAGGAGGAGAATATTTTTCAAACGAATTCAAGAAGTTATGTCAAGAGAGTGGCATACATCATGAGGTAACAACTCCTTATTCTCCACAACAAAATGGTATTGCTGAAAGGAAAAACAGGACACTTGTAGAGATGCCAAGATCGATGCTTAAGGAGAAAAACTTACCGAATAAGTTTTGGGCTGAAGCAATAGCAACATCAACATATTTGCAAAACCGATTGCCATCAAATTCATTGGAGAAAGGAGTTACACCATTGGAGATATGGAGTGGAAAGAAACCAAGTGTTGAACACTTGAAAGTTTTCGGATGTGTTTGTTACATACACATACCGGATGAAAAGAGGAAAAAGCTAGACACAAAGGCTAAACAAGGGATATTTGTAGGTTACAGCAACGAGTCAAAAGGATATCGTGTGTATTTGGTAAATGAAGAGAAAGTTGAAGTTTCAAGAGACGTTACCTTTTGTGAGAAGAAGACATGGAGCAATGATAGGAAAATCGAAGAAAAAACTATCATATCGCATGTCAAAATAAACACACGAGAACAAGGAAGAGGAGATGATCTAAATGATAAAATTGACCAAGTAAGTAATGCTTTTAATAAACTTCAAATCTCAAATACGAATCAAGGTCATATTCAAGGAGGAGAAGAATCAGTTGGTCCTAAAGGATTTCGATCAATCAACGATTTAATGGGAATAACAACTGAAGTTGAAGAGGAGGCGCTTATCCATGAGGTATGCATGATGATTGCTGAAGAAACACACGCCTTAGAAGAAGCATTACAAGATAAAGAATAGTTAAAATCCATGGAGGAGGAACTGCGTATGATAGAGAAAAACAAAACATGGAGTGTTGTTGAAAGACCAAATGACAAAAATGTGATTAGTGTCAAATGGATATTTCGTTTGAAGACTAATGCAAGTGGAGACGCCATTAAACACAAAGCAAGATTGGTGGCCAGAGGATTCACACAAGAATATGGAGTGGACTATCTTGAAACATTTGCACCAGTTTCAAGGTATGATACGATAAGAACTATTATGGCTATTGCTGTTCAAAACAGATGGAAACTTTACCAAATGGATGTAAAGTCTGCATTCCTAAATGGCGAGTTAGAGGAGGAGGTCTACAAAGAACAACCTCCCAGATTTATAGAAGAAGGAAGCAAAGATAAAGTTCTTAAACTCCACAAAGCCCTCTACGGCTTAAAACAGGCGCCTAGAGCATGGTATGGTCGGATTGATGGATACTTCATCGAACATGGATTCAAAAGAAGCATCAACGACGCAGCACTCTATGTAAAGAGAGGTACAAACGAAATCTTGGTGGTTAGTTTGTATGTCGATGACATTATAATCACAGGAAGCAACTTGGAAGAAATCGAAGACTTCAAAGGAAAAATGAAGAATGAGTTTGAGATGACAGATTTAGGAGAACTAAGTTTCTTCCTTGGCATGGAAGTAATTCAAACCGAAAGTGGCTTATTCTTATCACAAGAAAATTATGCCAAGAAGCTTCTGAAGAAATTTGGAATGCAAGACTGCAAGATGTTATCAACACCTTTAACACCGAATGGCAAAAGAAAAGAAGCTTTAAAGGAGAAACTTGAAGATGTTACAAAGTATAGAAGCATGATCGGAGGTTTGCTATATCTTTGTGCTTCACGACCAGACATTATGTATGCAACTTCATATTTGTCTCGTTACATGTCTGCTCCAATGATGCAACATTCTCAAGAAGCAAAGCGAGTGCTAAGGTACATTAAAAGTAGTTTGAACTATGGCATTCAATTCAAACAAGTAGAAGAACCAGAATCAGAATTTGTAGGGTTCTCTGATAGTGATTGGGGAGGTTCGGTTGAAGACAAGAAGAGCACAAGCGGCTATGTTTTTACAATAGGATCAGGTGCTTGCTGTTGGAATTCAAGCAAACAAAAGACGGTGGCTCAATCAACTGCTGAGGCCGAGTACATTGCAATTTGCTCTGCAGCAAATCAAGCAATATGGCTGCAACGCTTAGTAAATGAACTCGGATTCAAGACTGAAAAAGGTACTCGTATTCTATGTGATAATCAATCTGCGATTGCTATAGGAAAGAATCCAGTTCAACATCGTCGAACAAAGCATATCGACATCAAATATCACTTTGTAAGAGAAGCTGAGCAAGAAGGAAATATCAAACTTGAGCATTGTCCAGGAGAGTTTCAAGTCGCAAATATTCTAACCAAACCCTTAAGCACATCACGATTTGAAGCTTTAAGAGAAGAACTAGGAGTCATGATGAAGCCATAATCAAGGAGGAGTGTTGGAATATGATCAAGTCTTCATCATATATCATTAAACAAGTTTAGGGTTTCGTATAAACTATAAGATTTATGTAATCAAATAGGTGTGTATGAATAGGTACAATCGAATGGTTGTGTTTATTTGTAAGTTTGTGTCTTTAGGTTTAAGGATGTTTTTTACAAGACATAACCTTTAGTGAATAGGTATGTTGTAAAACATATATACCCTTGTTGGAAATTAATAAAAGATACTGATTGGTTGATTAAAAAAAAAAAGAGAAACGTGAAACAGAAACAAAAACAGAGCATCATCGACATTAGAGAGAAAACGAAGAAGAGAGTTTTTGTTCTAAGAGAGAAACAGAATAACTTCTGTAGTTGTCCGATCCTAATCTAAGGAGAGATCAAATTCCAATAAGGACAAGATCAAGTCTCTTTGCAACAAAAACACTCTCAGATCATCCTCTAAGCCATGTTAAATTACTACCATGGTATCCCAGATCAATAAGGGACATTTCATTAATCTAATCTCCAAACTCAACTAAATCCGCAGAGAGTCTTCCATTACCTCCAATATGTTCATCAAGCCACACTATTGTGTTAAAATTTTCCTCCTAAAATAAGCGGCTCATCTATTACCTGCAAGATCAATCCCAAGGAATTCCAAAAGCCACTTCGATGTGTTATTGTCGGTGCTGCGTATACACTAACCAAATGAGTTCTCTCTTTATCTTTCGTAATCGTCATATAAATAAATTGATCTAAGGAATCCATGATAGTAACACTTCTTCATTTTGCCAAAGATGCCATAATCAACTTATTTGTCTAATCGCATCCACACAAAAGGATTTTTCAAAACCCAAACCCTGACAAATCTTACGAGCATTCTCCCTACCTGTGTGAGTATCAAAAAATGCTAAAACTTCAGCTGTATTCCTCTTCAACATGCAACGAATAGATCTCTGGAAGCTAGATTGATCAGCCCTCGACAATTCCAAATATGTAGTTCAACATCATATTCATAAACGTTGTGAAGGGAATTACTGGGGCGCAATATCATGCCCCCATCAAATCATTTGGCTTAGCAAGACTCGGATGAGCTAAATGAATTTTTCAAAACTTGGTTACCATGTAGTCACTTAAGAATTTCCGGTAATCCTTATTTTTCACAACACCGGAAGTGATCTAATTTTGTACAAATTTTTCTTGGGGTCTTTTGGTATTATGGCCACTCTAAAACTCTGTTACCTCTATTTTTTCATGGTGATATTTTTCACCAGAAGACCTTAAATTTGCATGGTTGTGATTTGGCATTTTCTTGATACTTCAACCTTTTTCTAATACTAACCAGACACTATCTAGCAACGAACATATATAACCAGAAGTGACACCTGTTGAGCACATCTTTCGTGACTAGATGAGCTAAATGAATTCTTCAAAACTTGGTTACCATTTATTCATTTCCGAATTTCTGTTAATCCTTGTTTTTCATAACACTTGAAGTTTATTTCTGTAAAATTTCTTCCAGGGGTCTTTTGGTATTTTATGGCCACTTTAAAACTTTGTTGACTCCATTGTTACATAGTGATAATTTTTACTAGAAAATCCTAAATTTGCATGGTTGAGATTCAGCCTTGTCTAGACTACTTCAACCTTCCTTCTAATACTAACCACAAATTATATATCAACAAACATATATAACTGTAAACATTTCGTGTTACTACTATTGCTACATGGCTGTTTGATGAAATTTTGTAAAGAAAATTCATTAATGTATCTAGATGGCTAGTAAAAGTTTTCGTTTCAATATTTTTATTATATGGTTTTATATGTAAGTATTCATATGCTAAAATACTTCCTAAGTTGTGTTTATTAAATCGTTTGAAAAGAAAAAGTTTGGTTGGTGAGTCAACATTTTGTTTTTCCAATAATTGAAGGTCTCTTCTCTAATAAATCACAAGAATCAAGCAAAATTTGCCATGGTTTCTGATACATGATCAAAAGGTCCTTCTGGAGGGGTTTTGTGGAGATTCGACAAAGGGAAATTCTAGGCACTCCTTTGTAATATCGGTGGTGATGGAGGGGAAGTGATTAACTCGCTCACTCAATGAACGAACAAGAATGCTTGAATCACTCAATAAATTTTAATCCGCAGAAAATTAGATCAGAAGTATCTCAAACACTTAAGGTCTACATATATTAACAAAAGAGAACAAAGAAATCCATTAAGAGTCTAACACAAGAGAAACTCTTTTGCGAGGAGAAAACAAAGACAAACTTTTAAAACTGAATAATAGATTATTGATTAATAAAAGAAAGAATTGTTCAAATAGAGCAAAACTATACTGTAATTACCAAAACAGTTTTTGTCCAAAAAAAAAGAAAGCGTCAAGGGTGTAATTACGATTACACCCTTGAAACAAAAACTGTTTTCTGCTTCCATTTTCTTCTTCTTCTCTGGTTAATTTCACAAAAGAAAAAAGAAAGAAACATATACTGTAAACCATCGTCGTTAACCTCTATTTCTTATCTTCGTCGTCTTACTCAACGTCTTCTTCGTTGCTTTTCATACTCATTGTCTTCTTTTTCTTTTTCTTCTTGTTCTTCGTACTCGTTGTCTTCATTGTAGTGTTGTTTATTTATCAAAGGTAAGTTTCTTCATTTCTTCTTCCTCTTCTCCTCTTCTTCTTTTTCTTATTTTTCGTGAGGGCATTTGGGTTTGTTGTTTACGTAGACATTGGGTTTGTTGATTTCACGACATTTGGGTTTCTCGATTTTGTGACATTTTGTTTTTTGTTCTTCATCTTCTTCTTCTGTGTTTGTCAAGTAGAGTTCTTCCCCGGTCTGAGCCAATGTAATATAGTTCGTAATTAGTTGTGAGGGTAAGGGTGAAGTAGAGATAGGCTTAGTGTAGTAGAGATATACTTAGTGTAGCAGAGTTAGTATGACGTTTGGTAGAGTTAGGTTGTAGTGGGGTATAGTTCATTTATGTGTAGTAGAGTTAGTGTGACGTTGGGTAGAGTTAGATTGTAGTGTGGTAGAGTTGGCTTGTAGTGTGTTAGAGTTAGCTTGTAGTGTGGTAGAGTTAGGTTGTAGTGTAGTAGAGTTGGATTTCGTGTAGTAGAGTTAGTCTGACATTTGGTAGAGTTAGATTGTAATGTGGTAGAGTTGGCTTGTAGTGTGGTAGAGTTAGATTGTAGTGTGGTAGAGTTGGATTCCGTGTACTAGAGTTAGTCTGACGTATGGTAGAGTTAGATTTTTAAGTGGTAGAGTTGGCTTTTTGTGTGGTAGAGTTGGATTAGAGTTAGTATGACGTTTGGTAGAGTTGATTGTAGTGTGGTAGAGTTGACTTGCTTGTAGAGTGAAGTGTAATAGATTTAGTCTGACGTTTGGTAGAGTTGACTTCCGTGTAGTAGAGTTTATTTACCTGTAATGGAGTTGAGTTTTTTAATGTTTATCGTTTGTTTTCATCTTTAGATATGACATAATAGAAGTACCCGAAGAAGGTTCTCACACATGGTCTACCGGTGATGAAGAATCGAAGCATCACCAATTTCTAAAATCTTTAAAACATCAGTAATATGATCAAGGGTATTAGTGAGGATGCATACGTAGACATAAAGAAGAACACGGCGTAGGCGTTTTTCTGAAGCTAGCAGACTCCGACTACACCTTTACTGGGAGGCATATACATTACACGTTGATGATTCAGTTAGTGATTAAGAAGAAGTATGAGATGTGGGTGTTGTTTGGGTCTCAGCCTACGAGGTTTTCTCTACACGAGTTCGCGGAAATCACATAGCTTAATTACGATAACTTCGAGGAGGCTTCTAATGTGGTAGATGTTGCCCACAGAGAGCTTTGGGGTTTAGGGGTTGGTGAAGGCCCAAAATGGCTAGAGTTGAAAGACGTGTTGGGGAGATGTAGAGGATGGTGTTTCGAGAAGAGGAAAAAGGTAGGCTTGCTAGTGGTTTTGCGTGTAGGGATTTATGGTTGCCACACAAAGAGTAGGCTCCCTTTTAGTGCTACGAAGTTGGTTGCAGATTTTGAGATATTCGAGAGACATCCATAAGGAAGAGTAGCGTTTCTAGAACTGATCAAATCGATCAAAATTGCAGCTTACAAAAAGGCTAGTAATTAGACTCTACAAGAATTTGTGCACGCACTTCTGATATGGGCATTTCTGTCCATCCCCATACTAGCTGAAATATTTAGGGAGCAAAGAGAAGGTGACGTTCTCATTCTACGATAGAGACCAATAAAAAAAAACCATTGAACCCGAAGAAATTGTGAAGTTGGAGCAAGGAAACAATGGAAAGGTAAACTGCTTTCATAGTAGAGTTGGTTTAGGTGATTGGTGGATTTTATTTATGTTTAGTAGAGTTCATTTACGTTTAGTAGAGTTATTTTGACAGTTAAGTGGAGTTAATTTATGTGTGGTAGAGTTCATTTGTGATTAATAAATTGCATCTTCTCGTCTACCAGGTACGTCTTAAGCAGCTGACTACACACCTTCTGGAGATAATGCCTCTATGGCCAGACGATATTGCAGATCCCAAAGTGGACACCACGCTTGGATACATACTTGCCTCCAATCTAGATGAATTCGTCTGAGACATAAGTAATAAGAGGAATGCAGATGCTTATGTTGAGGAGAGGATGAGCAAGCGTAGTGCTAGTTCAAAAGAGTAGATGAAGAAAAGGAAAGAGAAAAAAAACAGAAGGAAGAGGAGAAAAAATACAAGAAAGAAGGGAAGAGAATTCAGAAAGAGATGGATGACTCCACTACCTTGAAGGATGTGGTGACAGTCGTTAAAAAGAAAAAGCAGAAGTCAGAGGAGACGAGTGCATTGCTTGACACTCTTAGAGATATGACCAAAGCCTTCGAAGGGTTGAGACACGATCATAACGTGTTTGTTGAACGTATATATCGTCTTGAGGAGAGTAGGATGGAAACCAAGGCAGAATCCACAATGCTTGTTGAGCGCATGATTAGACTGGAGCGTAACACCTCAGACAATACAGCTATGCTTGAGAGGATTCTTAGGCTGGAGGAGACCAGGGCGCAACCACAAGTTTATAGCCTGGAGAACAACAAGGCATGACAACTCCACGACATCGAACTCCTGAACATATGAATCGCGAAGATGACATAGAAGGCGATACAGACATTACTCTGATCTCCACTAATAATAAGGAACTTAAATCGTTACGTAAGTCTCTTATTGAATGAGACTTACTCTGATTGATTTATCTTATGTACCAACATGGAATTGTTGTTAAAATTACATACATATTTGTACAAACATAAACATAAAGTTGTGGGTTGTTAACTTTGGTAGATCTTATATATGGTTTGTTTCGGGATATGTGTAACTCTTCTAAACAATTATTGTGATCAATACATCTCTACCAAACCATAAAAATGAACTCTACCACTATTAGCAACTCTACCCTCTGTTAAGCTAACATAATAGAGTTACTCTTCGCAGACACCTCTTTGGGAGCAGCCTAGCCTGGTGGACTCGGAGTCAGAGAAAACACCAAGTGCAGGTTCAGGTGTTGTGCATGATACAATTAAACCAACAAATGTGGAGGCTCACCTCGATGACACCCAAGTGTCCCAATCCAGCACTAAACATACCATTCTACCGAACCAGGTAAACCCGGTATAAATAAATCTTATTGGTAGAGTTGATAATTCTATTTAATAGAGTTGACTTTTTCATATTTTTGTAGAATAAATGGGTTATCCAGAGTCAAGAGACATCCGACCCTTTCAGTCCGTTATCATGGGTTGTTAGGAATCCAGAAGAACCGTCAAAAGAAGAATCACCTTACGATGTGGAAAAACTGAAGCCATGAATGTCACAACTTGGCTTCATAAACCTGGGGGATACTTCTGAAAAGGGTAAACAAACACAAGAGTAGTTATTATGTATGGAAGACGTGTTATCGAGAGAGACTCGGGCACGAGTACTCGCTAAGAACCAGGTAGAGTACATTTACTGTATGATAGTACATTTATTGTATGATAAAGTTCATTTAAAATATAGTGGAGTTCATTTACTCGAATGGTAGAGTTCATATTCAAGTACAGTAGAGTTCATTTACCGTTTAGTAGAGTTAGGTTGTAGTGTGGTAGAGTTGGATTCCGTGTAGTAGAGTTAGTGTGACGTTTGGTATAGTTAGATTGTAGTGTGGTAGAGTTGGCTTGTTGTGTGGTAGAGTTAGGTTGTAGTGTGGTAGAGTTAGTCTGACGTTAGGTAGAGTTAATTTGTAGTAGAGTTCTTTCTATCTTATAGAAGAGTTTATTTACCGTTTCGTAGAGTTCTTTCTATCTTATAGTAGAGTTCATTTACCGTTCTTTTTTTTCTTCTTACAGGTATCGCCTTTCGTAGGTTGTTCCATTGTCAAGAGGATTCATAAGAATGTGGTTCATTCTCGTCGTGTCTATGATCCTTTTGGTCCGATTAGAAAAATAAAAGTACTTCGGTTACACAACTATGTGAAGCATGAATTGTAAGTACCTATTTGAATGTGCTGTGTTGCATACAAATTCATCGATTATTTACAAATGTGTTAATTTCTGTAGAGAACTTACGGTCGACGTAAACCTGAGTCCAAATGCGGATTTCTTTCTCCGCTTGATCACCCCAAAAGAGAAGTGGCAAGTCCCTCAATTAGAGCACTAATACAGTTATGTTATTACAACATATTGGCTCTGGGATGAATCTCTTTCGGCAAAGATTGTTGCAAACTCCAAGCCCATACAGGAGTAATCGAATTGCTTTCTTGGAGCCACTGTTTTGTGGTTACTGGTGCCACACGTACAAAAGGGATTATGTGGGAAATGAGGATAAGTATATGTGGCCCGGTGGGTTTAAAGATGTCTTCGACGACATTTCACCCACATTTTGTGCCACTAATAAGCAGTGGATGAGAGATGTGGACACGATCTACATCCCTCATAATATTAACAACTTCCACTAGGTGGTCGTGGAAGTTAATCCGACCCATCTTGCAATCCCGCTGCTGCAGTGATAGAGTCATGCAAGTAAGTTACTCAAATTCAGTATAGTAGAGTTCATATACTGTGTAGTATACATATGTGGTAGAGTTCATTTACCTTGTGGTGTAGTTCATTTTTCGTGTAGTAGAGTTACTCAAATTAAGTTTGGTAGAGTTAGATTGTAGTGTGGTAGAGTTGGCTTGTAGTGTGCTAGAGTTAGGTTGTAGTGTGGTAGAGTTGGATTCCGTGTAGTAGAGTTAGTCTGACGTTTGGTAGAGTTAGATTGTAGTGTGGTAGAGTTCATTTACATGTGTTGTAGAGTTCATTTACATGGTTCTCATTTTTTGTAGGTCATATGCCGTGATGATTTTGAAGATGATCAAGTGTTTTTCACCCAAGGGGATGCGTCAACACATTAGCACAGCTCAATATAAGATTGTGCATGTGACAAAGGGCGTACCACGTAATAAAAGGTCAGGCGATTGTGGCGTGTACGCTCTCAAGAAGATCGAGTGTTTGGCCATCAGATACAACTTTAAAGGTCTTTTTGACGAGTACATTGACTTCTCTCGGCTGAAATACGCCATTGAATTCAGAGACAAACTTCCGATAGAAGCGGAAATTTCTTCCAGTGATCAAACATATGCAAAAGAGTGTGATAAGAACGTCCTCATCACAGCATCCCAAGACTTCCTGCTGGATTGGTAGATTTTTATAGTCTTAGAGTAGTAGCTTTGCAGATTTGTGTAGTCTCAGAGTAGTATATATTTGTATAGTCTTAGAGTAGTATATATATGTATAGTCGTACATGAATATATTAGTTATTGACAACTAATTTACTATCATATTCGAAACCATACGTGATCTAACTCTACCAGTCGAAGACCATACATAATTTAACTCAGAACTAACTCTACCACAGAAAGACGAAAGGTGATATAACTTTACCACAGAAGAATTAAAAGGTGACATAACTTCAACAAGAGTTAACTCTACTAATTCATTTACCGTGTAGTGTAGTTCATTTCCTCGTGTTTTAGAATTCATTACTGTTTAGTAGAGTTCATATAGAGTTCTGGAAAATGATAGAGTTCATTTCCTCGTATAGTAAAGTTCATTAACTGTTTAGTATAGTTTATTTACAGTATGATAGAGTTCATTAATTGTCTAGTAGAGTTCATTACAGTACGATAGAGTTCATTAACTGTTTAGTATAATACATTTACAGTATGATATAGTTCATTAAGTGTTTAGTAGAGTTCATTTACAGTATGATCATTTTCCGTGTAGTAGAGTTCATTTTCCGTATAGTCGAGATTATAACATGTGTAGTAGAGTTCATTTACAGTATAATATAGTTCATTACTGGATGAGAGACATTGACACGATCTACATCCCTCATCTCATAATATTAACAACTTCTTTTAGTCGTGGAAGTTAATAATGTTTAATATTGGACACGATCTCCAAGATATACTCATTATAACTATTAGACTAGAAAGTAAAGGGAAACTGAAGAGTCTAATCGTTATAATGAGTTATCTTGGAAAATATTGATTACATTTAAGCTTGTGTAACAAAGAACCTTTCACATAGACTTTTTCTAAACTCTCCATCTTCACTTTTGCCAAAAATGTTCCATCTTCACCTTTCAATCTGTCAAAAGCTTCTACACTTTTCCGGAACCGATTTCATCATAATCATACAAATGTAATAATTTGTATATCTTGATGCTTGTACAAGTTTTCTTTTATCTTTGATACTAACTTATTTGTTTTCTTTTGGATAGATGGATTTAGCAAAAAGAAGCAACGTTGTTCGCAAGGCACATATCACGGAGTTACCGAACACTGCTTTAATGAACATCATAGCTAGATGTGCAGCGGAAGAACTTGATGAGATTTACAGTGTCAGGCTCGTGTCGAAGGATTTTAAATAGCTATGCAATGACAATGAAGCTCTCAGGATTATAGATATATGTTTTGTTCCATTCTATCCCTCTCCCAATGCAAGAAAAAGACTCTATTCAACAATTTTCATACAAGGTTATGCAATACCGGTAATGTGGAAGCTATGTACCGATGTGGTATGAGAGAGTTTTTTGTGAATGAAAATCGTGATGGTGGTTTGGAAATGCTACTAAGAGCTTCTAATAGTGAATTTGAAGAGGCCAAACTGGTATACGGATTTCTGCTCATTTGTTTAGGAGATAGCACTAGTCATGAAGGTTATCAAGTCCTAAGACCTCGACTACATCAAACAGTTGCTGATAAATTGGAATACATAGGACACCTCAAGAACAGAATCTTTAATCACTGAGCTCAGCTCAGTTGGCAAGGAGAAAAGGAGTTGCTAATTCTTGAACAAACATATGTTCGAGAAGAATGTACTTGCAATGGTGAATTCCTACAGATTCTCCCTTTTCTTCAAGGGATTCGATGAATGCGAAAGCATTGATCAACCTATGGACAATGCTTGTGAAGTATGCATTTGACATTTCGAATTCTCAAAGATATTTCCCAACCATTAGTGGTTGTCTTTTTTATGTAATTTCTTTTATTTTGAATGTTGGATTGGAAAAATTATGAACTTTTTCAATGTTTTAAATCAAAATTAAGCAAATTCGTTCGTACAAGAATTAACTCAACCATAAACAAGTACAATATTCGACCAAACAAGAAGTAACTCTACCGTACTCGTTTATACCATACAAGAATTAACTTTACCAATCTATAGACCACAGGTGGTCTAAATCTACCACAAAATAAATAACTCTACTAAAGGCGGTGTTAACTCTACCACAAAATAATTAAATCTACTAAAGGCAGTGTTAACTCAACCACAAAATAAATAACTCTACTAAAGGCAGTGTTAACTCTGCTAAGAGGGAACTAACTCTGCTGAATGCAGTGTTAACTCTACTACGTAGGAACTAACTCTACCACAGAAGAATTAACTCTACTAAATAATTTTGAATCTTCTAGAAGAGTTAACTCTACAATTCAAGAAGGAATGCTTTCACGACATGTACAGACATTGTGACCAAGTTGCTTACATTTTAAAAAAGCTAGAAATTTTCTTAGACGTTTATCATGTTGTGAACACTCGAACCAGCTCTTAATCTACAATTTCTTCGGCCTCCTTGGTTGTTGACGCACGTGTGGTGGATTACACAGCTTACGGCTCACATCCAACAGAACGGGAATTACAGCATCTCTAGGAAAGATACTACCAGAGTATGTGTTGTACAGGAAGGTCGTGTGATAGTATGGATGGGTAAGTTCAATTGTCAGCCTTCTCCAAGCCTCAGCAACGGCAATGGCATGCACACAAGGGTTTTTTTTAAGTCATACCGCTTGCAGGAACATGTCTTCTCGGTCAAATTGACTAAATGAGAAGATTCAGATCGCGTAACAACAGCCTGGTGTTCGTTTATGTCCTACACGTTAACTCTTGTCATGTCATTTAACAAATATGATGTTAACTCTACTACAAAGGGACTAACTCCAATAAAGGCAGTGTTAACTCTACTACGCAGGGACGAACTCTACTAAAAGCAGTGTTAACTCTATTATGAAGGGACTAACTCTACTAAATGCAGTGTTAACTCTACTATGCAGGGACTAACTCTACTAAAAGCAGTGTTAACTCTACTATGAAGGGACTAACACTAATAAAGGCAGTGTTAATTCTACTACGCAGAGACTAATTGTTGGGAATGTCCTACAATCATTTGTACTTACTCGTGTGGTCGGTTCTAACATTGAGAGTAGACAAAGTCATATGGTACTAGGGGTTGTAATGGCTTGCTAGAGTCCACTTATAATCTTTGAGTTAAGATACTCACTGCTAGTACTATATGATCCTATTGGGTCACACACCTAAGCAAATGGAGACAATTCAATAGGGAATGATCATTATAAGAATGATTCATGACTTGAGCGTAATAATACATGGTTTCAGCTGAGAACATGTGTTTTGGGCCAGGCCTAAATTAATCCTAATTCAACTAGGAATTAATTAGGTGTTTTGGGATGGGCCTAAATTAATCCTAATTCAATTAGGAATTAATTATGTGTTTTGGGTTGGGCCTAAATTAATCCTAGTTCAAGTAGGAATTAATTAGGTTAACTTAAACTCCCTATATATATGATATAGGGCACGTTTTTGAGATGATGAGAAACCCTAGCCGCTTATTGCACAAGTCGAAACCCTAAGAGAATTGCACACAAAGTTCTAGCAGACTTCTCTCCTACTTGCGTGCGTGTGGACTATCAATAGAGGTGCTACACTTGGAGCATTTGCTGATCTTATACTTGATCTTATCTTCGCTGCACCAATCAAACTTCAGGTATAATCGAGTTCCCTTTTTCAGATTCAATTAAGTTAATACAAGACCTAGGGCTTAGGGTTTTTGCTAGATTAGTTAATTTATAATTGCCGAATTGCTTAAAACCTAACAGTGGTATCAGAGCCAGGTTGTATTTTTATTGAAATCTGATGTTTTCATGCTTGATTGATTGATTAAAAGTTTGTTTTAATTGAATTAGAATTGCATGATTTAGGTTTTGATGAAATCGAAAAATCAGAGCTAATTTTGTTATTGCTGAAATCGAAAATTTGAGCTGGTTGTAATCTTAATGAAATCTGATGTTTTCACGCTTGGTTGATTGATTAAAAGTTTGTTTTAATTGAATTAGAATTGCATGATTAAGGTTTCATTGAAACTGAAAATTAAGGTTTCATTGAAATCGAAAATTAGGGTTTTGTTGAAACTGAAAAATCAAAGCTGGTTGTAACCTTAATGAAATGTGATGTTTTCATGCTTGATTGATTAATTAAAAGTTTGTTTTAATTGAATTAGAATTGCATGATTAGTGTTTCATTGAAATCGGAAATTAGGGTTTATGGTTTCAGAGTTCTGATGTGATAAACCGAAATAAAGTATAACCTGATTTAAAATAGCCCTGAATGATTTGGTTTAATAAGATTAGACCGAATGTGGTTTTCTCGCAATCGGTTTAAGAAAAATGATACCAAGTTAGAGAAAAACCAGCAGGTGCCAACCGGCACAGGGTCAAGATTAGAAAAATCATAAATAAAATTTTAAAACCTTTGATTTGATTTCTTTGGTTTTTAAAATCCTCTATTAACCAACTTGAGTGCATATATGATATACATTCAAGTTAAAGTTTAGTTCCTCAAACAAATATTAAGAAATTGATGTCTTTCCACTTCACGTCAACTGTCAAGACTCGTTTCATCGTATGGTGGGCTACCTCGGGTTAGGTACCTACTTTGACATGGGTGAGGCAGATGGTAACTGTTACCATATCATTATGAGATTGGTTTACTTGACTGAGCTATCAACACCGTCTTGAGGTTTGAGACATCGGAGTGATTTTGGCATATGAGATGTCAAATCACGACCGAGAGTTATATATGTGATATAACTAGCAAATAAGTTTCTTACCTAAATAACTAAGGTCTGGGCGATAAGCTCAGCTCACTCAGATTTTTCTGAAATATGGATCCCGGGATCATTGTATTCAATCGATGAACTATTGATTGAACACAATGTGAGTTTTCTTAAATATATTAAGATGTCTCAACACTTAAACCATCATAACTAAAACTTCTTACCTCTCTTAATTTCAGTTATTGCAAATAACAACAACCATTACCACAACTCATTATCCCTTCGATCTGTCCTTGAGAAGGACAATTCGAATGGGAAGAATTTCCTAAGTTGGTACTGTAACCTGAGAATTGTTCTTAGGCAGGAGAAGAAAGACTATGTTTTGGAACAAGTCTTGCCTCCTAGACCGGCTGCCAATGCCACTGTTGCAGCTAGGAATGCTTGGGATCAGCATTCTAATGATGTGATAGATGTGAAATGCTTGATGCTTGCGACCATGATCTCGGAACTGCGGGTGCAGTACGAGTATGTGGTGTCGCCCATCGAGATCGTGACTGGCCTGAAGGGAATGTTTTATGAACAAGCATGATATGAGAGATACCAAACGGTGAAATCTCTCATCGAATGCAAACTATCGAAGGATGGTTCGGGAAGTAGTCATGTCATTAAAATGATGTGTTATATTGATAATCTGGCTAAACTAGACTGTCCCCTTAGCCAAGAGTTGGGTACGAACATCATACTTCAGTCGCTGCCGTCTTGTTATCATCAGTTTGTATTCAAATATAATATGAACAGCATGATGAAGACGTTGATTGAGCTGCATGGAATGCTTAAGACAGCAGAGTTGAATGTCTAGAATGGCGCTCCGCCTGTACTCTTAGTGCAAGGGGGTAAATCGTTTAAGAAACGTGGGATGGACAGGGGTAAGGGAAAGGCTAAAGCTGACCCGATTGTGAACCAGGAGCTGGCCACATCCATACCCAGAACCAGACCTGGTCCATCTAAAACGGCCGTTTGCAATTATTGTAATGAGCAAGGGCATTGGAAAAGAAACTGCAAGAAATATTTGAAAGATTACAAGAAGATGACGCTCCTTCAGGTATTTTGTTATCGAAGTAAATGTTGCTTCAACAAGTTCTACTTCATGGGTACTTGATACCGGATGTGGTGCTCATATATGTACTAATATGCAGGGCCTAAGCAACAGTAGAAGCTTGGAGAAGGGACAAGTGGACTTACGTGTAGGAAATGGAGCAAGAGTTGCTGCATTAGCCGTAGGAACATATAATTTGTCTCTTCCATTTGGTTTAGTTTTGGTTTTAGAAAACTGCTAATATGTTTCTGCTATAAGCAGAAACATTGTTTCTGTTTCGGTTTTGGATACTGAAGGTTTTTCATTTTTGATTAAAAACAAATGTTGTTCCTTTACTCGAGATGACTTATTTTATGGCAGCGCCCCATTATCGAATGGGCTTTATATTCTTGACCAATCTACACCTATATATAACATTAATATCAAACGTTTCAAAGTAAATGATTCAAACCCGAGTTTTCTTTGGCATTGTCGTTTAGGGCATATAGACGAGAAACACATCCAAAAACTTCATCATGATGGGCTTTTGGACTCATTTGATTATGAATCATTTGAGAAATGTGAATCTTGTTTATTGGGCAAAATGACAAAGGCTCCCTTCAACAAACTCAATGAAAGGGCCAGCGATTTATTGGGCCTTATACATACCGATGTATGCGGTCTGATGAGCCTAAGTGACAGAGGAAACTTCAACTACTTCATTACAATTATTGATGACTTCAGTAGATATGATTATGTCTATTTAATGAGACACAAATCAGAATCTTTTGAAAAGTTCAAAGAGTTTCAAAATGAAGTACAAAATCAACTTGGCAAGAGTATTAAGGTTCTTTGATTTGATCGAGGAGGTGTATACTTAAGTCAAGAGTTCAGCGACCATCTGAGAGATTGTGGAATTATTTCACAACTCACTTCTCCCAGAACACCACAATGGAATGGTGTGTCTGAGAGGAGGAATCGAACATTATCTGACATGATTTGATTAATGATGAGTCACACTGATCTTCCGTTATCCTTTTGGGGATATGCTCTAGAAACTTTTGCGTTTACGCTGATTAGAGTGCCATCAAAATCAGTGGAAAAGACACCATATGAGATGTGGACCGGAAAAATTCTCAATCTGTCTTTCATGAAGATTTGGGGATGCGAGGTTTATGTGAAACGATTAATATCCGATAAACTTGCACTGAAATCAGATAAATGCTTCTTCGTTGGTTATCCGAAGGAAACCAAGGCGTACTATTTCTACAACCGAACTGAGAACAAAGTGTTTGTTGCTCGACATGGTGTTTTTCTTGAGAGAGAGTTTCTTTCTATGAAAAACAGTGGGAGTAAAGTACAACTCGAAGAAATTCGAGAGCTACAGGAAACTACTCAATTCGTACAGGAAGAGCAGTAGTTAGACTCGCAAGATGTTGTCGAATCAACACTTGTGGAACCTGAAGTTGGCAGATCTGATAGAATCTGTCATGAACCCGAGAGATATCTGGGATTTTTCGTGGAGGAAGGACAGGATTTGTTGATCGTTAACAACGATGAACCTGCAAACTTCAAAGAAGCAATGATGGGCCCTGACTCCGGAAAGTGGTTAAAGGCCACACAATCCAAAATGGAATCCATGTTAGAAAACCAAGTTTGGTCGTTGGTCGATTCACCTCATGGTGCAAAAGCAATCGAGTGTAAATGGGTTTTCAAGAAGAAAATTGATGTGGATGGTAACATACAGATTTATAAAGCTAGACTGGTAGCTAAGGGTTTCAAACAAGTCCACGGTGTTGACTATGATGAAACCTACTCTCCAGTAGCTATGCTTAAGTCTATTCGGATTCTCTTAGCGAATGCTGCTCATTATGATTATGAGATTTGGCAGATGAATGTCAAAACCGTGTTCCTGAATGGTATTCTGGAAGAGGATGTGTATATGACACAACCTGAGGGTTTTGTTGATCCTAAAACTGCTAGGAAAGTGTGCAAACTTCACAAATCCATTTATGGATTAAAGCAAGCATCACAGAGTTGGAATCTTTGTTTTGATGAAGCAGTCAAAGAATTTGGCTTCATCAGGAACAAAGAAGAAAGATGCGTATACAAGAAGTTTAGTGGGAGTGCAGTTGTGTTTCTTGTGCTCTATGTGGATGATATCCTACTTATCAGAAATAACATTCTGTTGCTAAAGTTTGTTAAGGCTTGGCTCGGAAAATGTTTCTCGATGAAGGACATGAGGGAAGCCGCCTATATTCTTGGAATCAGGATCTATCCAGATAGACCTAAAAAGTTGATCGGATTGTGTCAATACACTTATATAGATAAGGTGTTTGAGCAGATTCAGTATGCATGATTCCAAGAAGGGCTTCTTACCAATGTCTCATGGCATGGTTCTAAGTAAGACGGGGTGTCCCAAGACACCTGCTGAGCGATAACGCATGAGTAGGATTCCCTATGCTTCTACAATAGGATCCATCATGTACGCTATGATTTGTACTCGTCCAGACGTTGCTTGTGCATTAAGTATGACAAGCATGTACCAATCAAATCAGGTGAGACTCACTGAATTGTCGTCAAGAACATCCTGAAATATTTGAGGAATACTAAGGATATGTTCTTGGTGTACGGAGGAAGTGAGGAGTTGGTTATTAGTGGATTCATGGATGCAAGCTTTAAGACGGAAAAGGATGATTCTCTACATTTGTGTTTGGATTCGCTACATTTGTGTTTCTGTAGGATAGGTTGGGGTTAGGTTTATAGCTGTTGAATTGTCTGAAATTGTTGCTTTGGTTTTGTACGAAATTGACCTCTTCAACCTCGTCATCGTCTTCTTCAACCCGTTCTGTTTCACTGACATGGTGTACTTGCTTATGGTGAGCTGAAAGTAGCTTGTCTAGTTTGTCTTGTATGGCTTTGAGCTCCTTTCTACTAACCATATCTGAATCCGTTACGCCTCTAGGAGTTCGATCATAGTCTTCACTGTATTGGCCGTCTGCTTGGGCTAAATTCTCCACTAATTCCCATCCATCATCGACATCTTTATTCAGAAAATTCCCATTGCTGGCTGTGTCTAGCAACATGCGTATCTTTGGGATCACGCCTCTGTAGAGAGTACTGAGAAGGGACTCAGTAGTGCAACCGTGATGAGGACATTGCGATTGGTACATCTTGAATCGTTCCCAAGCTTCAGAGAATGTTTCTGAATGGTTTTGCTTAAAACCAGAGATGGAATTGTGAAGTTTCGCAGTTCTGGAATTTGAAAAGAATTTGCCTAGAAATGCTTCTTTGCAGGCGTCCCATGATGTGATAGATCCTTGTGGCAAGTGTTTTTCCCATAGATGTGCTTTGTCTCCAAGAGAGAAAGGAAACAATCGCAATTTCAGAGCATCCTCACTAACCCCGTTTATTTTTGTCAGACTGGTTAGTCTTTCAAATTCATCAAGATGATCTAGTGGGTCCTCAGAAGGTAAACCATGAAATTTACTGTTCTGAACCATGGAGATCATTCCACTCTTAATCTCAAAGTTGTTGTTGGCGATGGCTGGTGGGACAATTCCATGGCGTTGAGTGTGGATACTGGGAGCATCACCGGCACCAATGTGTCTAACTCTCCTAGGACGAGTTCCTAGTTCAGTAGCTTGTACTTGTTTTTCCATGTTAACCTGATCTGTGTATTCTTCGTTCAATCTGTTCCGTTGTTCTCGCAAGTATTCACGAGGCAAACGGTCTATTCTGTCAGAGTATGGAATGAGGTCTTCACTACCACGGGATCTGGTATTCATGCAAGTGATTTGTGTTGTCGGAAATGACACTCGAGCGGGTGGTGCTCGAGTGTAGTGATCGAGTGTTTCTTGGTTCTGCTTGAGCTTTCTGGAAACAGGAGGAAAATCAACGTGCTCGAGTTGTGTTGATCGAGCTTGTTGATCGAGTGTACCTGAAAGCAAAGAAAAAACCAGAAACGTTTTTAGAATAATGGTATAATAAACTTAGTCTCAGAAAAGTGATTCTCTTAATTGTAGCTAACTAATCCCAGTTGGCAACGGCGCCAATTTGATAAACAGGTTTTTGCGGTGTTTTCTCAAATACCAAACTGTCTATTTAATCAATTGCAGTACAGTATGGTGTCAATCCACTGGGAGAGTAACTAGCAATCAACATATAATCTACTTATTCTAATCTAAGCCAAATTCGGTTTTAGTGAGTGGTGATCTATCCTAGGTGACAACGAAATCTTAAAACAAAATGCTAAAAATGAAACAGAGTATTAGAATGTAAAAACAGAGCATTAAAAGTAAAGCAATAGTGAAACTAATGATAAAGTGCAACACGAAATCTCAACCTAAAGCAGAGTATTAAAATCACGAAAATTCAATAGAGGAAAAACGGGTTCTCGAGGATTAGGATCAATGATTAGGGTATTCCTAGGGGTTCTAGACTTATCTATCAACCTATTTAGATGACCTCTAAGCAAGGAATCACAAAGTAATCACATTCGCTCTCGCGCAATGGGACCTCTCCTAAAAGACAACCTGACTTGACTCTCGCCCAACGATTGGAAATTCAAGAGGCCTTAAGTATGGACCTTACAAAGCCTAATAACACCCTAGACAATCAATCTCTTGAGCTAGGAAGATGCTATCTTAATTTAAGCATGTTCAAGTGATTCCCCAAACGCCTCTCGGGGGGGATTCACCAAGAGATCGAATTTCAATTGATCAGAAAGAAACAAGCATTAAGAACACTTAAATTAAAGAGATCTAAGACCTTAACTAAACATAGACAAATCTAGAAATCCCTAAGTTTTCCCCTAATCTCACCCTTTCCTCAAGAACCCTAGACTAACTTACTCAGAATTCATGAAATAAAACATAAACTTAAAATCGAAATCTAATTGCATAAAACTTAAGTATGAAAAATCGTAAATGCCTTAGTAAAATAAGTGACTCGAAAATTGCTAGAAAAGATTGTATATTGAAAGTAGAAATTCTAGTACAATTTATATATCAAAAGATCTTAAAGAAAAGGAAAAATACTTAAAGAGAAAAAGGGAAAAATTCCCTTGAAAGAAAAATGGGAATTTCCTTTTAAAAGTAAAAAGGAAATTTCCCTAAGAAAGAAAAATAGAAAAGAACTAAAAGATAATTGGGCTTGCACAAAGGGGCTTTTGATGGGCCTTTTTCGCAGGGAAGACCAAAGATTCAATCTTCGTCTAAAGTCTCGGTTCTGGTCCGTAAAGGCACTCGACCAAGTGATGGTCGAGTGTCATGCTCGAGTGTCGGAGACTCGAGTGACAAATCTTCTAGTTCGCATCTTGAACTTCAACCTTAGACCAGTCGATTCCTCATTGGTCTTCTTGTACTCCGAAATACTTCGTGATAAGCTCCAAAAAGTACCTAAAAGTCCATTTTATGCAATGTATGCAATGCCCGATACTAATAATGCAAATTATGCTAAAAGGAACCTAAAACAATGATAATAATGCAAGTATGAATGCAAAGCATGCTAAATAATGGTCCTAAAATGTGGTAAAATGCAGACACATCAACTCCCCCAAACTTAGTCTTTGCTTGCCCTCAAGCAAATGTGCATCGAACTAAGACGGAAGAGAAGTTGCTAACAATGGGAACATCTTACTTAAACAAATGACCTGCCAAATCGAAAAACTGTAACCCACAAGTGAAACCTCATTCTTTTGTAAGAACCACAATTTACTTTCATCAAGGCTTAGCATCAAGACCGATTATTCCCTAACACTTAGTTGGTCTCTTAAGAAATTCAGATTCGAAACCTATTTCTTTCAAGTGCAGTCCGCAAAAGGGGCTATTAATCAAAGACTTTGGGATTCAACTCCCTCAAATTCAGCTAGTCACTAATGGTTTAAGCATTTTCGATCACTTCTCAACTCTTTACTCGTTTTTATTGGCTTTAGCTTATCAATGAAGTACGAAAAAGTACGGGTTTACGCACAGTCCCGGTTCACCTTAGGCATCGATGTATTAGCTTTATCAATGAGACGCGAAAAAGTACGGGTTTACGCACAGTCCCGGTTCATTTTAGGCGATATCGAAATGGTTTTATTGATGAACACAAGAAGGTACGGGTTTACGCACAATCCCCGTTCATCTTAGACCATATATTTTGAGCCGAGTTTTGAGAAGGATGATTCTATATTCACCTTATGCTTTTCTTTTTACTTAGCTAGCTGAACCTAAGGAAGGATCTTATGCAATGTATCTCAAACCCCTAATTTGGAAAATAAAATTCGATTATGAGGTAACAAATCAGGTTCTTTTCGAGACACAACCTAAGTATCGGTTTCAAAGGTTAATGATCTACCTATCAGTGTTCAAGAGGGAAAAACGCAAGTCTAAGAGTTCACTATGGTTACTAGCCAATCAACCTAGCAAGTCTACCTGTCTAGCAAGATGATTCCCGAAACTCTAGACTCAATCCTATATGAAATACAATGCAACTACATGAACACTCTGTTTTTGACTTATGAATTTTCGATTTTTTTTCAATTTTTTTTTTGGTTTTTCTATGCCTTAGATGTGATGCAAATGATCAAATGTAAGAATAAAAACTAAGAACCACAGAAAACAAAGTCAAATATCCTCTAGAACCCTCCCCCAAACTTAAATCACACAGTCCCTTGTGTGTATAAAAGTCCGAAAGAGGATCCTAGACCAGCAAGTCAAGTGAAAAATATGCAAAAGCAAGCTAAGTAAAAGAAATGTAAAAGCAAGTCAATTGAAAAATATGCAATGGTATTTATAATGAAAGGAAGGGGTTTTAGTACCTCTTAATGATTCCAGTAATCGGATGCCACATTTCGCATGAGCTCCATGTAGTAGTCATTATGCCTTTGACGCTCGAGCTCAGCTTGCTCGAGCGTATCCGTCGAGTGTTCGGAATGCTCGACTGATTGGTGCTCGAGCGGTTGGCTCGAGCTTGCTCCTGCTGCATCAAATGGTCTTCTGTATGAGAAGGCTGCTGGGTTAGCTGAGGAGCGTCTAGCTGGTGCTGGTTGGTGTTGCCTTTCACGATCTGTGGATATGGAGGCTCTTCTTGGGCGAATAGTTGGTGGCGGTGGTTGTGGTCCGCTGTTCCTTTCTAGAGCTGCAACCCTTCTACTTAGATCATCGTTTTCCTACCTTCTAGCTTCGTCGCTAGCAGCCAGCTTCTTCACCTTTTTCATCAACCATTTGTTCATTTTCTGCAACAAGCTTATGTGCTTGTGTGCTTCTCGGATTGGTTCTCCTTGACGAGGTGGCATCGTGTATTCTTCAAAACAATATGCCTCGGGATCCACCTCATCGCTGTTTGTTTGTGATGAACTCTGCTGAGGTTCATTGGGATCGTACAAGGCTTCTAGAGGTGGGTTGAAATCCGTGTTTTGCCCCATTCTTATTGTCGTGTACTCCCTGTTTGGCAAGAGCAGAAAAGCGTTTGGTCTAAGTAAATGATGGAAAGAGTAAAGGAGCTTACCTCGAACTTCCATTGTAGCCAAGAATTGACTCCTCCTTAAATGATCGATGTTCATGAACCGAGGGTCAGCCCATTGTGTCTCATCGATTGGCACATTGCACCTTTCCAGAATGCATGTGATAAGTCCGCCAATGGTGATCTTTCCATCACGTCCTCCAGTTTTGTTATCCCTTGCCCAATCTCGGTATGTGACTAATTGGTTAGCAAGCTGGATGGTTAATCCAGCATTGTTTCGATCTCCAATAATTGGGGATCCGTCACTCTTTTGACCAACAATGTCTTTAAGAGCAGTCACCAACATCTCCATTTCTCCTAGGTTAATTGTTCCAGTAGTAAAACGTGAGAAAAATGTATTTGCTAGGATTGTTCGAAAATACCTCAATGCCGGGTTTCAGATCAGTGATGCCTTAGATCGGGAGGATGAGAATCTGCTCCTTGTTGATGCAATCGACCTCCATACATCATCCAACTCAGCTCTATCAAAATCGGGTCCATAATTTTCGGACTCGGCCTTTGGGAACTCGAAGAGGTCCCTAAGTGCTTTGAATGTCATTCGATAGTCCCTTCCTCTTATTTCAAAGAAGATGCAACCGCCACCTTGCTTTTCTTGGAGACTCTTGTTTTCATTATCGTATAGAACGATTTGAACCGTTGCCAAAAACTGAAGAGTCTCTGCCTTGTAAGCCCTTTGCGGATATTGCACGAATGTGGACAGCCCACAATTTTGCAACATGAGATCCACATCTCTTGTTATCCCCATTGCGGTTAGCGCTTCCTTGCATGGATAGCGGGTACCTAGAAAATCCATCCTCCGCAGATCGCTTAGTGCTCTTGCCGAGTTATGCCTCTCCTTCATCTCCTTCTCTCTTTTTCCGGCAAGAATTATCTCTCTTGCTTCTGCCGCCTCTCTTTCGCCATATCCATCTTCACGGAGTGTTTCAGCAGCAAGGTCCGGGTCCAATTCGTCTTCATCCATGTATTCTCCTCTTTCTTCCGACTCATTCTCAGATTGCACTTCCATCCTCCTCTTTTCTTTTCTGCCGGGTCTGCTTGCGGCCATGGAAGACTCTCCTTGGGAAGGATTGCTTCTTGATCGAGCATTATTTTTGGCTCTGAGGCGGAGGAGGTTGGCTTTGTTGGATTTTCCGTCTGTCATGGTGGAAGTAGGTCGGAGGAAGAGCAAGTATTCAGACACTCGAACAAGACACTCGAGCAGAGGTGATCGAGTGTAGTGGATGAACAAAAAGAGAGACGATTTGCTTCTGTAAAAGAGAGAACAACTAGAGAGAAATGTTAGAGAGAGAATGTATTTTGTGTGAATGGAAGGAGAGAGGCTCCTCCTCCTTTTATAGAGGAGAAAAACAAGGGGGAGCCTTTTCAAATTCAAAATTTGAACTTGGATTAAATCAAATCTTTTTGAATTAAATGGAAAAGATATTGCATTAAAGAAAGATTTAACCCATTTTTCGGAGTAAATGTCTCCCCTTTCTCAGCTTTTGGCAGTTATAGGCTTGGAGGTATGTGAATAGGCATGAAGGCGGGACGCTCGAGCCTGACACTCGAGCAGGTTTGGTCGAGCGTCAGTCTGCCAAAAGCTGGCTGATGCTCGAGTGGGACACTCGACCAGGCGTGGTCGAGTGTTGTCCCATCTTGTCGGTTTTGACCCTATTTGTCCCATGTGGGCCCCATTTTCTTGCAAAAGAGACCAAAAAACCTTCCAAGTGCATGTAAGTCGAAATAGATGTATGAAAAAAAAATGATAAAATAGCAAATTTGTAAGGAAATATGCGAAAAGGAAGAAATTGAATATATACAGAGGATACATTTGGGATTGCCTCCCAACTGCGCTTGTTTATAGTCTCAAGCTCAACTTTCCTCCTTTTTATTGGAGAGGAGGTGGTTCATCGAGCAGAACCGAAGTTCCCTCGGGAATCGTGCTTTTTGCCAAGTAAGGCTTTACTCTATGACCGTTTACAGTGAATCCTTCTCCATTGCTATTGGCTAAAGTGACTGCTCCATAAGGTAAAACTTGTAATACTTTGAACGGACCAGACCACTTTGATCGTAGCTTTCCGGGAAATATCTTGAGTCTTGAGTTAAAGAGTAGCACTTGATCACCAACTTTGATTGTTTTCCGCTGGATCTTTTTGTCATGAGCTGCTTTTGTTCGATCCTTGTATGCTTTTGAGCTGTCATATGCTTTGAGTCTGATTTCTTCGAGTTCATGTAAGTCCATCTGCCTTTTCTCTTGTGCTGTCTTGATATCGAAATTCAAGAGTTTGGTTGCCCAAATCGATTTGTACTCTATCTCAACTGGTAAATGGCAGGATTTTCCATAGAGTAATTGAAAAGGTGTGCGGCCAATAGGTGTTTTGAAAGCAGTCCTATAGGCCCAAAGAGTATCATCCAATTTGGCGGCCCAATCACGTTTTGACAGCCCAACTATCTTCATCAAAATCGATTTGATTTGTCTATTAGAGACTTCAACTTGTCCGCTGGTTTGAGGATGATAAGGAGTTGCCACTTTGTGTTTAACCCCATGTTTCCTAAGTAAATTTTCGAAAACCTTGTTGACAAAATGGGATCCTCCATCGCTAATCACAACTCTTGGCACACCAAATCTGGGAAATATAATGTGTTTGAAGAGTTTAAGTACCACCTTTGCATCGTTTGTAGGAGCTGCAATAGCTTCTACCCATTTAGAGACATAATCCACAGCAACCAAAATGTAACTGTTTCCTAAAGAAGGAGGCTTAAATGGTCCCATGAAATCGATTCCCCAACAGTCAAACACTTCTATCTCCAAGATCGGATTCTGCGGCATCTCATCAAACTTCGATCCGATCGAAAAACGCCTTCTTTGTCTGTGGGTTTGACACTCGAGCAGGTGGTGCTCGAGTGTCATGGTCGAGTGTTCGGTAAAAGAACTTAACAGTTGCTCTTCAGGCATAGAATCATTCATTGGAAGGGTTTCTTCAACCTGTATTCTTGATAAGTGATCAGCAACACCGTTTTCAACCCCTGGTTTATCGACTATCTCCATGTCGAATTCTTGTAGCAACAAAATCCATCTAAGCAGTCTAGGCTTAGCATCCTTCTTTTTCATCAAGTATCTTAGAGCTGCATGATCAGTATGCACAATAACTTTTGATCCAACCAGATAGGACCGGAATTTCTCAAAGGTGAACACAACTGCAAGCAATTCCTTCTCCGTGGTGGCGTATTTCACCTGGGCTTCGTCTAGTGTTCTACTAGCATAGTAGATCACATTCAGTTTCTTATCTATCTTCTGTCCCAGAACTGCTCCAACAGCATAGTCACTAGCATCACACATTATCTCAAAAGGGAGATTCCAATCGGGTGCTTGAACTATTGGTGCTGTTATCAAGGCGTTTTTAAGTTCGAGAAAAGCCTTGAGGCATTCCTCGTCAAAGACGAAATCCGCCTCTTTACAAAGGAGACGAGTCAAAGGTCAAGCAGTTTTCGAAAAATCTTTGATGAACCGCCTATAGAATCCTGCATGTCCCAAGAAACTCCTAATGTCCTTGACATTTTTCGGCGGTTGTAACTGAACCATAACCTCTATCTTGGCTTTGTCGACTTCAATGCCCCTTTCAGAAATCTTATGACCTAAAACGATCCCTTCTTTCACCATAAAGTGGCATTTCTCCC
>JAKUCM010003609.1:0-37932 GCA_023374145.1 Lepidium sativum
GAATTCGCCCTTATTGTGCTCGAATCAAATTGGGTTATTTTGTAAACGAATATTATCTCTCAGTCTTAGGGTTTGTTTCTGATTTCCGATGCAATTTCCAGGGCCCAGTTCAAAGTGAAAGGCGTCGAGGATTTATCCTGAAGAAAATTTCAGGGTTTGGCATGGATTCTGATTGGGATCAGTGCCAATCATTTTTGTTATAGGCAGGCGTTAAAGGTTTTAGATTTCGATGCTTCTGTGGACTACATATTGGAAAAGTTCAGACTTTCCTCGCTCTCGTCGAATCGAGTCTAGTGACTTACAGCATTTTCTAGGCTTCTGGGACGAATTCTCGAGATTTTATCTGCAATATCATTGGGTTTTGATTGATTTTCTTTTGTTCCCGTTTTGGTACGAGGCATTTGCTTGTACTAGGAATCGTCTCGAGCAAGGGATTTGCTTTTGACTATTTTTGTTGCTAAAGAATTTTTGGATTCTTGAGCAGTTTTTGAGTTGTTTTATTTCGGAAATCTGGGTGGATGGAGAAGGAGAACGTGAGTAATGAGATGTATCCTAATGAGCCTCTAAGTTCTGAGCTGGAAGCTGAGGAGATCGTTGCTCAATCTCCGGAGAAAGACTTTCAGGAATTTACGGTGGAAGGAGGTGAAGGGAGTGATGTGGTATTTGCAAGAGAGGCACCTCTTATGGGTAAAGACCAAGTGAGAACACAACCGAGCAAATGTTGTGGTTGTAGTGCAAAGAAACTAAATTTCAGTGGTAATGTTAAACTTCTTGAGAATGGAAACCTTGGGAAAGAGAAAAAGCTTAATAGACAGGATAGAATCGAATTGGGACGACTCTTCCAAGGTGCTGTTAGCTCACAAGATTGGGAACTTTCTGAGAGACTGATTCATCTGGCTCATCCACAAACTTTGAATGATTTGTTGTGTATCAGTCTAGATTCTATCTGGTTTTTGAGCACAGAGCACGAGTTACGGGGAATCACGGGATTGATTTCAAAGATCATATGTCATGGTGCTCATGACTATACTAGAGCTACACTTAGAACTTCTTTTCTTGCTTCATGTGTCTCATCTTGCCAGAGCTGGACAGTGAGTCTGGCTGATACTGTCACTGTGATGGCTCAAAGGTACACATTTGATTTCCTCATAAAGTGTTTCCCCTTTTCTCATTGTTATAATGGCTATACACTTTTGGCTATTATACATTTTAATTTCTGTTATCATTTCTTTTTTTGTTTCATACGTTCACCACGTTGTGTCCTACTTGTACAGTGATAGGCTACATCTGCCAATGTTTTATTCTGAAAATGTGCTTAGAGTTCTTTTCGGTTAAATATCTATAATATCTCTTATGTTCCTTTCATTTTTTTTCCCATATCTTCCTTTTCAGGTTGCATGAGCGTCTCCAAGAATGTAACGGTAATGAGGTCCTAAAAGCCGAAGCTGGTGCCAAAGTTCAAAAGTTTACTGAATGGGCTCTCAAATGTATAGGTTTCCACTCCCGATGCCAGGGATCTATAGATAAATCTAACCAAGACTCAGCTGCTGAGATCCAACTCCAGCTTTCTGCTTTCAAGATGTTCTTAGATCTTGCTGGAAACCATTTATCTGGAAAGGATTTCACAGAAGCCTTTGATGCAGCTTGCTTCCCGCTTACGCTGTTCTCTACTTCGTTTAATCCTGGCTGGGCTTCTGGAATCTCAGCTACTGTCATACATGGGTTGCTCAGTATGCTGGTAGAAGGAGGTGCAGATAACGTAAATCAGTGCTTTCTTGAAGCTTCTCGTTTTGGGAGCACAGAACTTGTGCGCATCTTGTTGCAGGTAACTGTAATTCTGAATGATTGTCTGCAAGTTTCTTTGTGCGTTCTAACTTAGAATTTATGTGGTGCAGATCGCTCAAAGGAATAGCTTAGATGTGGATGTTGACTTAGCCCTGGGTTTTGCCTCACATTATAGTAAAATTGAAACGATGGATTGCCTTGTGGAAGAAGGTCATGCCATTGCTTTTTTGGGTCCCTTGATGAGAGCAGCTGAGAGAGGTTGCATGCAGGTTGTTCAATGGTTTGTGAAAAGAGGCTGTCGTGAAATGGAGCTATGTTTGGCCCTCACTGCTGCCACTTCAAGCAGCCAGGTTGAGATCGCTGCTTATCTCCTTCCTCATGTACCAAGACCCGTCCTCACTGCTCTCAGCATTGAAATTCTCAAAGCAGCTGGTGAAAGAAGTGGTGGTTCCCTCCACGGAGTAGAGTTTCTCCTTAAATCAGATTTTCTCGGGGATCCGGTAGCCACTTATTCAGTTGCAGATACCATTGCAAAGTCAGAGGACGAGTCTGTTCCTTCAGAGCTGAAATTGTTTCTCCAAGAACATTGGTCAGAGGCTGCATATAACCAAGGATTGAGGGAAAGCCGTGAAAACTTCATGAACTTCATGAGAGTTCTGAAAATTGGCGAGTCTCCAGTAAGTCTAAAGGATCTCCCAGCACCATTGAGAGTTGCAATCGCCTATATGCCGCTGTACAGAGAGTGTGTGAAGGCGAGTGGGTGTTTACTCTCACAAAAGCTAAGGGGACAGCTCGTGGAAGCCGCAAAACAGCTTCAAGGCTTTGATGTGGACACAGTAGAAGTAAGCAAAGGTCATCGTCATCTCATGGCCGTTTTAGAGCATCACCTTCCTTTGTTCATGGTCAAAGCTTCTTCACACTGAACAACAGTGGATCCAACATCTGAGTTACTCGGGTTATAATCCTACCCGTTACCTTAAATAGTTGAAAATAAGAACTGATAAAGAATCACACCTCTAGCTTTGGTTCCGGATCCAGGTCGTGAGATGATGAAAGGGGTTTAATACAAACTTTCTATGAGAATGTCTTTGTCAAGTCTCTTTCTGTGGTCTTGTAATGCATCCTAAACCATGGGAGATGATAATCAAAGCCTTTTATATTATTCTATATATAAATAAATATATATATATATATATATAATGAAATGGCGAATCATGATTGGTTCCGCGTTTTTATTTATTTATTATTTTTTTTTTTTTAAGAACCCTAGAAATTCTTTAATGTGGATGTTCTTGGTTTCATTTTTTTCGGTCTAACTGTTGTTAGTTTCATATAATCTGGTTTTATTATTTTCAACATAAATTCATAATTTAATCCACTAGCAATTGGGTCGACAAAATCCATCTACAATTAACTATTAGATTAATAGCCAAATCCGACAAAATTCATCTATAGCTAAATTTTGATGAAATTGACTTATAACCAAATTCCAAACAATATCACGTAAAACATGTACGATTTTCTGAAAAAGCATTCAACCATTTAATCAAATCATTCCTAGTTTTGTTGAGACCAATAAAAAATGAAATCATGAAACTACGAAAGCTAATAGATCTTAGTTGTATAATTCTGCAGCAACATAACGAATTTTACAAATAATATCTATATATAAATGTAATCTCTTGAACAATAAACAAAACCTCATTTTTTTCTTTAATTTAAGAATCGTTACATATACGTGTAAGAAGAAGATACACGTTTGGAACTAGAAGAAGGCATGAAAGCAAGAACCATAAGCAAAAACATAATCGCAATAGGAATCAAAAGCAACATAAACGGAGGAGGAGGCAATGGTGGAAGAATCAAAGGTAAGATCAAAAGAGAAGCTGTGAGACCAATAAGCACAACCATTGATTCTAAACTGAAGTAACTCGCTGGTATTAACCTCCTTGAACTATTCTGTGATGACAATGTCCGAAACAACTCTTGCTTACTCATAATTGGAGCTGGAGTTGGTCCACGAAAACTCATGTTTTTTCTGTTGTCTCTTCTCACATCCATGATTTTGTTGTTGTTGTTGCTTAGATAATGATCTTGAATCTTCACAATGTCGTTTTGTAGACTGGAGATTTCACTAATCATTTAAAGGAAGGGTATTTATCTTTGATCTGTGCAATCAGATCGATGCAGGAAGAAATTGAGTTTCTTTGGACTCAAATGAATAAAGCCACGAGTTTTTTTCTGTCAATGTAGCTTTGATTGTTACGCGTTTGATCAGAACGATTGATCTCGGCTATTTCAGACCAAAAAGACAAACTTTGAATCCGATTTGTGTTCACAAAATCTGCAAGAGAAAGAATTGTTGATGGTTTTGATCAGTAAATATTTATGATTCATAGACATCACAGAACCAAAAAAAAAAAACATCTGGGTTCAGATTTCAGAACATGAAGAAAGAAACAACAAATCAAAAGCAAGTACCTTTAAGCTGTTAAAGCCAAACACCTTCAACGAGAAGAAGAAGAAGAAGAAGAAGAAGAAGAAGAAGAAGATGATGATGATTTCACGTTAGAAACCAAAATCTGAGGTTTAAATGAAAGGATTGATATGAAAGAGGTAAAAGATAATGAATGAATGAATAAATAAATAATGAGATTAGAGACTGTGGAATCAAAGACGAAACAGGAAAGAGAGGAAGGTGCACTGAATTTACAGATTTTTTTTTTTTTTCTTAAAACAAATTGGTTTTTTTATATATAAATTTCTCTTTTTGGTGTGACAAGTGTGAGAGACAAGTTGCTGATTCTGGAAGGTCTGAAATTGAAATCGATTTGGAGAAAATTAAGATTACTTTCTCTCTCTACAATCACACTGGTTCTTCTCCCCTAGACGTTTTTGAAGTTGGAGATGACGTTCTTTGGAATTTTATCTGGACTTAAGCCTCTCTTTTACCTGGAGGTTTTCACTATATGTTTTTTCTTTTCACTTATATTTTATATTTTTCGTCAACGGCATAATATATTAGACTCAAAAACAGTATCAAAAAACTTATAACCAAGATATTAGACTATGCAATTTAGATTTTTTATTTTTTATATATCAGACTCTCCTAAATTGTTGAATCACAAAACGAATTATCTTATTCGTTATATTAAAAATTTGTTTATTGATTTCTTTTCGTAAATATTGTTCCATCTCAGTAGTTCATTCACTGAAATTTAGAGTTAAATTTTGGTAAAAAAACTATACCACATGTTAGAGTTAAATTTCGGAAATTAATTATAGAAATTTAATAAAAACCAATTGTCTAGGTTCCTAGATTTATTTTTGGGAATAATAAATGTTGTTTGTATTGATGATATCATTCAATAGTGGTTTTAGTTAAACGAATCTAAACTTAAACATTGTTGGTGTTTTATATACAGTCAAAGTGCTTTTAATTGACAATTAAAAAGTAGCCGTAATATTTTCCTTTTTGAGTTTTAGACTTTCGTCTTCTTATTATTTATAAGAGTTAACGTAATTATATATATAAAAACAGAGTTGTTTCTTTTGGGGCTGACACATCAACAATTTAATTTCCCATAATCAACCAATAGCATTATCAGATTAAATACACATCATATAAGTTAAAACGACATCATCATTAAAAAAATTAACCTACTCAAATCCATATGATTCTCTGAAACAAAAATTAACCTCCCCTCGACTACTTCTTCGATCAATATGTTTTTAATATACAAATGATTCTCACCTAATGTATAATTTCGTTTCTGCGTAATCGTTGGTCCATGAGGCCATAATACATGCTAAACCAGAGGTCAATAATTTTTTCTTATTTTCAAACTTTAAAAAACCGCACCTGCTTCATCATTCTCTCTGGAAAATTTCCCCTGAAAGGGGGTTTTCAAAAATATCAATATATCCAATTGATAACTAAGATATCAATAAGTTCATCAGTTCATGCAGTCTTTCAAGTAACCATCATTTCTCCATGAAGACTCGATGTGTGATATCAAACCAAGAATAATGCTCGCAAAATTGGTTGAGACAACAGATCTAATCATATGGGTCGAAGCAACAATGGCACATCGTCACACTTTTGAAGAATTAGATCGCACATTAAGAGATATCATGAGTTTTACCGACCCAGATGCAGAAGCGAAACTATTTGGGGGAGAGACAATTTTGTTAGGTGGAGATTTTAGACAAATATTACCAGTCATCTCACAAAGAAGCAGACAAGATACAACTCTCGCAACACTTAATAGATCTTACATTTGGCAAAGTTGTTACGTTGCCACCCTTAACAAAAACATGAGAGTGAAGCAAGACGAAAAAAACTTTGTTGCATGGATTTTACAAGTCGGGAATAGCGAGGCTAAAAGTGTCAATACTCTGAACAAAGCGTCTTTAGAATAATACAACATAGAGATCGAAGACACATTACTCATGGTAAAAGGAGAAAACTCAATGAGAGAAATGCAGGAAGCAACATTCCCAAATCTCGAAAACTCTTTCCAAAACCGTGCATATTTGCGACGTCATGCCATCCTAACACCAAGGAATGAAACTGTTGATAAGTTAAATGATTTCTTCTTAGCAAAAATTGGAGGTGACATGAAAGAGTATTTTAGTGCTGACAATATCGCCAATAATGATGACCTTGATGGAGTTAATCTTGTATACACTACATAGTACCTAAATGCACTCAAGTGTTCAGGATTACCAAATCATCACCTACCTTTGAAGCAGTATGTCCCAATCATATTTTTAAGAAATATAAACCAAAAGCAAGGTTTATGAAACATGACTTAACTGCTTGTTACTCATTTAGGTGAAAAGGTACTTGAAGCAGAGGTACTAACCGGCACCAATGTCAAGAAAAAAGTGCTTACACCAAGGATCATCATGACAACGACAAATACAAATTGTCCATGTAAAATGCGAAGACGACAATTCCATGTTAGAGTTTGTTATGCAATGACAATAAAAAAAGTCAAAGCAATTTTACAAAATGTGGGTATCTATCTACCTATGCTTGTATTTAGTCATGGCCAACTCTATGTTGCTTTATCTTGCATCGTATCAAAAGAAGGACTACGAATTTGGAGTCCTACCACACAAAAAGAAAACGAATCAGCCATTAAAAATGTATATAAAGAGACTGTCAACAATCTTCATTATCCTGCCACATGTAATTTTATATACAATAAATACTCATATTAATGTACGAAAGACTTCAATGTTGTAATTTTAGTGGTTTTATAGTCTACAGAAAGGAACCGTGAATAACAAGTTCAACCACTTGAATATGTCCAATATTCATTAAAGTAGTCTCGACTATTGACAAAATATTCAGCCGAAATATTGTTCATCAATATTTAAAATATTTGTTTCTCTTTCCGTAATAAACCTCTCATAGTTCTCCCAAAATTTAAAATATTTGCAACAAAATTACATAACATATAAAAGGATCCCGCTGCGTAGCGCGGACATTCACCTAGTCGCTATTAATACGAAATCATATAAATTGTGTAACCACTAGATGTTAAAACAAAACCCATTTATAAATATAGTTAAACGATTATTTTTGGTCAAGTAGTTAAATGTCATTTCTACTATTTTATTCATTTAAATTCAATTCCAATCTTTTTTGTTTATGTTTATAAGTTTTTTTACCGAAATTTAATTCTATTATATAATTGAGTTTGGTGAGTTTTAAAGATATATATGCAGAGTCAAGTTTATTAAAAGAGACAATTGAATGTGTATATGAGTAGATGAATCAAATAGTTTCTCACCTAATAATAATGTTGTCTAAATATGTAATCGACCAATGAGGACCCATATTGCTATTCCTCTACTCAGCATTTCATGTGATTCATATCTCACATTATCGTAGTTCCTAGTGGGACACTTGTTCCAATTTTCATGTTTTTTTTATTAATCCAATTTTCTCTTTTAAAATATTAGACTTCAAATACATTACAAACTATAAATAAATAAACTCAACTGATATTTTTTGTCATTAGTTTTTGCAAGTAAAATAGTAAAATTAAGTTATATTATATGACTTAAGCAATAATTAAATTATGTTTATACATATACTACATTTGGTTGGCATATTATATATTTTGTACGCATACTTCTTTTTGCTTCTTTGGGTATAATTAATCGACAGCTTACAAAAATATATATATTTTTTTCTTTCTTCAATCCAAAATATACTTTTCTTATCCAATTCAATGAATCGCATACATGACATCTATTTATATTCTTTTTCTTACTATTACTCTTTATTTTTTAGAAATAATGAAAAAATAGAATTGTCATTTTGCCGACCACTAGCTGAATATATATATATATATATATCATTATTATTCTAAAATTGTTTACAATATAAACACTATAACAAATACAAAACCTTACGTCAACACAACATTTTTATGAAAATGCTTAATCCTAAGTTCCAACAAACTAGTTGCATTTGATGATATCTTGACGATATGTACTTTGATTCGATATCTTCGGTTTTATATATTTGGGATCTTATTGTTAAGATCGATGCCACTCAATTTGTTAATCTATAAGTATATGTGTTTTAGGTTTTTTCAAAAAATTTGAAAAAATATTTAATAGTTAAATTTTCTAATTAAAAATATTTTTTTAATCTATATAAAAATTATTTTAGCTAATTAAAAATTAATATTTAAATATAATTGACTAAAACAAATTTAAAATATATAATAAATATTGTATTGGAATTTGAAAATATCAAATAATTTGAAACAATTTTTTTCTCTAAATATAATTTGGAACGGAAAAAGTATATAATATAATTAAGATTTGTGTGTATAAAAAAATCGTGATAAATCTATATATTGAACAAACAATAAGATCAAAACCAATAACGTGTGAGTAGTTCATTTGGAGTCTATTAAAGATTGTCAATCAGAATGTGAGTAGAAGATTACTGTATATTGATACATATTTATATTATTATATAAGAATGGATACAGAGAAGAGAACACAATCTTTTATCCATATCAAAAGAAAATATTTTTATTCCAAAGCCATTTAACCAAGAAAGATAACGATTGTGTTTAGGTGAAAAACATGAGTGTTTTCTTTCTTATTATAAAATATTGGAAACTTGATAATCATAAGATAACAATATGTTTTAGAAAATTTTAAGTTATGAATCAAGTTTTATCGATCTAAATGTTAAAAAAAAAGTAAATTATATTCCATTAATTTCACATAATAGCCCGTCTATTAGTTAAAATATTCCAAACACCAAATATTATTATGTGATGTTATATTCTGATCGAGAAATAAATTAATATGTAGTTTTATTATAATAATCCACGAACTAGTAAGAAAATGTGTAGTCATGAAAAAATTTGTAAGTAGGTTTGATAGTCGAATAGTTTTTAGTTTTTACATCAATGTGATTTTTTGATAAAAACATACAATTAGTTATAAATAATAATTTCAAATATAAATAATAATTTTTTATGTAACTATATTTCAAGGATTTCAGATATAAATTCGTAGGTTTGATAGTCGAATAATCATGCCTGATCACGTCAGTTTGATGGGTTTACCTGTACAAAATATATTTGGATATTTAGTTTAGTAAATTTTAGATTCAGACCAAATTTGGTTCTTAATATAATTAGATAATAACTATAATTATAAATATTCAGGTAATTTAAATTTTATATATAGTAGTATTTCGAGTTTTTGATGAGTTTAGTTATTTAAAATAATCTCACTTTTTAATCTATATTTTAGATAATCTAACTAACAGTTTTGGGTTTGGATGTTCGACATCTCCTTATTATAAATGGAAGATTGAAAACGGTTTTAGGAAGTTGGTTTTATGCTTAATCGAAACTTGTCAATTTACAAAAAGAAATTATTTTAAATTTTATCAGATTTAGCTAGATTTTTCAGTAGTATTAATTTTAATTTATTTAGATAGATCCTACCAAAAAAAGTTTAGCCAAATTTCAGATTTAACCAGCTTAAACTATTACCATTTACATTTTTTATATCTGTGATTTTTTTATTTTTGTCTACATTGGACTACAAATGGCCGGTCCGCCAAATTCTTGCAAATGTAAGCGGGGGGACTCAATCCCAAGATGTGCAAGTGTACATGCTTTTTATAGACTTACCATTTGCCACTTGACTAAATGCCACTTGCTCGTAATTGTGATTTAGACCCAATCTTTTCGTAGCTATATATATTACTATTATTAATGTTATATTATTATTAGTATTAGTATTATTACAGAAAATGGTGGAAAGTGAAAGGTATAGAAATGGCAACCCATGCATGATTGATTGGCTTGAACATCGCAAAGGCTTGTCTTAGATTGCATGTCTAGTGGCTTCAATAATATTCAACAATTATAATTTTGCATAATGCAAATACATAATATCATGAATTATTATCTCAATGACGAGTTTAAATGATTTATTATGCCCACAGTTTTGTGATATAGTTGGGAGACGTTTTGAAACATAATACAAATATATGAAGTTAGAAATAAATAACATTAATAAGAAAAAGAGAATGAATGAGGATGAAATGGCACATGTCATTGTCACGTGGCTAATTCTCATCCATTCAATGCATATCTCTCCACCAACTTGACTTATTAATATTCCTCGTACAACTCTCTTCTCTATACCCATCTTTCTTCTATTTACCTTATTTTTATTTTTTATTGATTTATTTCTCTTCCCAAACTTCTCCCAAACTTCTAGCAGGCGGTAAGTTCACTTAAGATAATGCATTTGCATAAGTCGAGATCGAATCCCTATGCCTACATTATGTAGGAATTTGGTTATTGGGCCGACCAGTTGTGACCCAATATAATTTACAGTTGACAAAAAAAAACTTCTCAAATAATTATTTTTTATTTATTTAAAATCAAAACAGCTACCAAATGGTGTATTATACAACATTTTCTTTGTTTACGACAAAAAAACAACATTTTCTTTGTTTCAGTTTTTAAGTCACACCAGTTTCAAGGTTATATATGTGTGACACATTGAATTATGAAACAACATATACATAGAAAAATCAGTTTCTTATATATATATATATACATAGATTGGAAAAAACGAATTCTAAAATTTTGGATGCTAAATATTTATTGTTTCTTTTTCAGCTAGATATAAAATCTACAAATCTGTAACTTAACTCTAAATCTTATAACACAAAATTACACGATTATGTTAGATCAAAGTTTCATGAAAATATTGTGGATATAGAATTTCTTTCTCTAATTTTATACCAAAATATTTCTTTGTTTTTGAGAATTATATATATCAGAACATAAGAAGCTCTAGATTTTTTTTTTTGTGAGGAAATAAGTTAAAAGGATAAGAGATTTAAGAATGAAAATTGAAATGATGAATTGATATGGAGGGAGAAGTAGGACCCAAGATGGTAAGCAAGCTCTCTATTTTTTACATCTCATTTTCAATCTTCAAATTCTATGTGCTCACTTCACTATTTCTCTTTTTTAAAACATTTAATAATACCATTCTTGGTTTTTCAATTTTCCAAACCTCTAAAAGTTACAACTTTTAAAATATTTGGCTGTTTATGATGAAGTAATGTTGCACACAAACAAAAACAGTTGGTTGTTTAGACCTAACAACCTGTCAAATTGAATACAAAGTGTGGAATGTTTGATAATTTTTCAAGAGTTTTTAGTTTTTGTTTCTTACAAAATATTTTTTTAGCCATTCAAATTTTTTAAAAATTAGTTTTTAAAATATTAGAGACTATTTTTTTTTATAATTCAACATTTAAGTTTTTGGTTTTTAAATTCTCCTTTAAAGTAGAAAAACCAGTTTTTAGGTAATTAACGTTACTTTTATCAAAAACTAATAACTGGTTTTTTTGAGTTCTTTAAAAATTAAAATGTATGTCAAAATCAAAAACTAAAAGCTAAAACTATATATAAAAAAACTAAAAGCCAAAAACTAAAATCTAAAAAATTAGAAACTAGTTTGCCATTCATAGCCAAAAACTAGAAAAAGTCATTTTTTTTGCTTAGACTAAAAATTCAATCTTCGTTTAGTTTAAATAATTCAAATTGTTATGTAAATATTCTACAGTATACAAGAAGTTAAGTGGTCAACTTAAATATAATTATTGTAATCTCTAACTTTCAATCAAGAAAAATATCTTAAACTTTTTAATTTTTAATATATACGGATTATTCTTGGGCACAAACTATTGTAATTTGTCTCGTTTAAATTTTATCGGATGCTATGAAAAAACTAATTAGTATAACCTCCAACTCTTTTATTTTATTATATTAACCGATAATTTGTTTATTAACTAGCCATGAAGACATAGTAGAGTTTACAAAAGAGTAATCTCGAGCAAGTCATCTATAACATAACATATCAAATTAAAGAATCAACTCTAATATTTAATAAAAGAGGACTAATATTAAAGAATAGTCAAAAAGAATTTTGATTTTGTTTTGAAAGTTTTAATCGTGGGGATTGATTCATTGCATTGATCCAACTTTTTGACTTCTTCTTCTCTAATCTCCTTTAATCATTCATTTCTTTTTTAACTTTACTTCTGGATTAAACGTTTTAGATCCTTTCCTGGTACGAACCTTGTACAGTCTCTTATTATACAGAATCGAATAATACAACATCACAAAATTGGCTTTAACTGATTACGACATTTCAATAACAGAATAAACGCACTTATTAGTCAAAAACGTGTTTATTTTCTAAACGTTTGCTTTCATGTTTTGTAAGAAAACGAAACCATCTTTTATCCCTAATTCAATAACATCACAAAACGTTGACAAGGTTTTACAGAAAGTAGAATTTTGAAGAAAATTGTGACTTTCTTCATCGTATCATCACATTTTGGCTGCTTTTGCTGCCAAACGCTTCTTCTTCTTCTTTACACTAGCGGATTTGTAACCACCTTTACATGGTTTCCCCCATGGACTAACCGATGTTCTTCCTCTGCTTCCACTACTTTTGCTTTTTCCTTCACCTCCACCATGTGGATGATCACACGGATTCATAGCCACTCCTCTAACTTTGGGCCTAATCCCCAACCATCTACTTTGTCCTGCTTTCCTTAGCTTCTTTGTTTCATGAGATGGGTTTGAAACTGTCCCTATTGTAGCACGGCATCTGGCATTGATCCATTTGGTGTTTCCTGATGGAAGTTTTATTAAGCATTTGCCTGAAGCTGGTTCTTTTAGGATCTTTGCATTGGTTCCTGCAGCTCTCACCATCTTTGCACCTTGCCCTGGGTTCATCTCGATGTTGTGGATGATTGTTCCAATACGCATCATACCTAGTGGCATTGAACTTCCTATCATTGAGTTGATGTCCATGTGGAGCATCTCTTCTTTCATTTGTTCCACCAATGTTTTGTTCTCTGCTTCAGCAAAACCTGCAAAATGTCAACAGAACTAGAAGCCGTGAAATGTCTGTCATAACAATGTTTGATTCTGACACAGAGCTAGATTAGAACTCCGGATCTCCAGATACCAATATAGTTTGTCAAGTAACTAACAATCAAGAAGTACTTAAGCCCTAGTCATCAGAGATTTTTATTCTTTTAATCATGAATTCTTCCAAAGCAAGAACATCTAAACATGGAGCAGCATAGGTTCATTTATTAAGTGGTCAGAGCGTACTTATGAAGGAGAGCTGATCTGATACAAGCTTATTTTTTCATCATCTAACAGAGAAAAGGAACTGCACAATCAAATTTGTTCATAATCTAATCCAGAAGTAAGTTCTTCCATCCAGTTCCTAATCCATCTTTGGACCTTGACAGAACCCACAACATCAGATTCCCCTACAAATCTACCCGAAAATTTACTTAGAAGAGGTTAACAGTATTGCATCTCGAACAATAAACTCAATGTGCAACGTGATTCCTCAAGGTTACACCATCTCACAACTCATATATTCCAATTTCTTATAGAGATAACTTAATTGTTCAAGCAGAGACTAACAACTTAAGAAATCTGCAGCATCACATACAGCCACCCAAATGGAAAATTTATAAGAAAACCACTTTTTGAGGTAGACAATCAGAAAAGTTAGAGACTAGAAACCATACATACAGAAGGAAGAGCCTTGAGTTAAATTTAATTCAGAGAAAGAACAGGAAAGTCAGAGTGTACAACATACCTGTGGAGAGACTGCGAAATGCTGGACGAATCACGCCGTTGAATAAAGAAGACGAAGCAGCTCGAGCTCTGCATAACGCCACAAGAGCTGACATGGTGTGACAGCTCTAAACAGTAAGAAAGGTAGGGTTTTTGCGAAAGACTCGAGCTCCAACCTATCAAATATACACAAATCTCAACATTCTAAAAGTGTAAGTATCCCTAATTTCTAAACGCAATCAACTCGATGCAGAATCCTAAATCATCAAATTTTGATTTCCCACTCTAAAACTTAACTGTTACTATATCCCAAATCAATTTCTACGAGAAGGTAATGGAAATCAAAAACTTTGATTCAATATCAACAACATAAAACAGCACTCTTCTAGTCTAATATTCAGAGCACGAAAGAAATTTCAAATCTTCCCTCGAACGAAGCCATACCGATTTACAAGAAAATCACCAACAGAAACGAGGAGACGTGCATTCCGATATATGAAAATCTCTGAATGGAGACTAACCTGAGAAATGCGAATCGAAGAAGCTTGCTTCCAAGGAATTTGAGAGCGGCTCTAATCGAAGACGAACTAACTAAAGAGTTCAATTCCAGGGAAGATTAATAGTTTATAAAAACCGGTTCAGATAACCGGTCCGTCCGTCAAATTGGTTTAATGTGTTTCAATTTGTAAATGCTTTCATGGATATCCTAATTTATTAAAGTTTCAGATATTTGTAGCCTCTTCTTTTGTCCACCCACGTGTCCGGATGATCAGTTTGGATGATGCGTCTAGATGATGCTTTTGGATGATGTTTTTTTCCTCATCCGAAAATTACATCGGGATGATCCGTTTGGATGAATTTATGATTTTTTGTACATTTGCGTAAATTAGTTGGATGTAATATGTAAGTAAATGATTAAAAATGACATGTTTGTAGTAAATTATCTTTTTATAATCTAATTTATATTTACACCAAAATCGTTACAGAATTGTATTGGTTGAATGAAGGTAATGGTCGAAACGACGAGAAGAGAAAAGAGAAGAGAAGAGAAGAAAAGGCCAAAGAGCCGAGAAGAGAAGAGTCGAGAGCCTAGAACCAAGAAAAGTCCTAATTTTTTTAATCTTGCATTTTTAGGGGTATTTTAGTTTTTTAATTATTTTTACAAACTCATCTCCCCTTGAATGCATCATTTAAAATCATCCAGATGCTGCATTTAGATGAATCAAATAATTGTATCTAAAAACAACAAATTATATTTTCATCGAAATGGATCATCTGACTTTTTTAAACAATACATAACCAAGCGAACCGGACCATAATGAGACACGAAGTCCAAAAAGAAAAAGACAAGCTCATTACAAAAGTCTGATCCGTCACTTATCAAAAGCACACACCAAATAAGTCTTTCATATACTTTAGATAGTTTTTAGAAGATAGAGCTTCAGTACTTAAACCATTCTTTCTCTTGGGTCATCTTTCCTCATTCCTGTAAGAAGATATGAAGTTAGATTAGTGAGCAAAACGATCATGAAGGTTTTTAAGCTATAAGCAAAAGAGAAGAGTATATAACCTCATCGTCATCATCATCATCTTCCTTCTTTAGACGGGTCGAGCCACCTTCCTTAATGATAGGAAGCTTCATAGCTCCAAATGGTGTATTAACATGGATGTTACCTTTGATTGTGTAACCAGTTCCTCTCCCACGCATCATATCCCAAAGCGCAGAACCAAATTCCTTTGGTCGGAATGTGATTGGCACATTAACAACACCGCTTCCGTTTTTGTCAAGCTTGACTGAGTCTGCGATCTCTGCTTTCCCAATGCTATCATCACCCAACCAAACTTCACAGTCCAAGTCATTGAGTCCCAAGTCAAAGTCATTCAAGTTCTCAAGCCTGACTTGGAGGATTGCCTCGGTTTCCTCCCAAGAAAACTTCTGGAACTTAATCTTCTCGACATCAACATCTGGTTTCTTTGGAATTGGGATCTCTCCACGTTTCTCCAGCGGCAATGTCAGTCTTCCTAGTACTGGCACGTCCACAATCAGATCAACCTTAATTCTGTAAGGTATAATCATCCCGGGGTTAATGTCGTTGTAAGTGCTCTTGATGTCATCATAGATCAAAGTCAATGGTATCTTCACAGTTTCTTCTCCATGAGCTTTAAGGGTTCCAGCATCTGGGATCAATCCAGAGACAAGTTTCCTTCCATCACTCTCGACCAGGTAGTTAATATCGATCAAAGGGATGGGAACCGGATTCGGGTTCTTCACGAGCACATCTACAACGATATCTGCCCGCTCGAGATTGATCTTAGGGATATGTATAGCAGAAACATCAGCAGTTGGCTTCCCAAACCCAACTGTTCCCTGGATTTTCTCACCAATGTCATGAATGAAATCTTTCACCTTATCAAGGAATCCATCTTTCCCTTCTTCTTTTTCCTCCTCCTTATTCTTCTGACCTCTTTCGACGATTTCCACTTTATCCTCAGAAGTTGACATACCTAAGCAGCAACAAGACAAATAGTTGCAGAGTCAGTTTAGTGCCACATATATAAAAGCTTATAAAACTAAAGAACAGACAAAATTCAAGCTTTTAGCGTAATAAGTTCAGATTCTTCTGACCTCTGTTGGCGATTTCGGATTTATCCTCGGATGTTGACATATCTAAGCTGCAACAGAACATCAATTAATAGGTCAATCTAGTACCACAGAAATAAAACAATTCAGTGCGGAAATATGATTCAAACTCAGCAATCAAGCAACAGAAGCAGAGCAATGATTGAAGAGGCCAAACCAAACAATGATTGCAGTTTTTACCAGTAGTTAAAGCTCATAATGCATCATAGAGCAGATACACTAGTCAGATAGAGCTAAACCAAATTTCTCTCACAGAACACCAACCACAACTAGCATCACAGTAGATCTCATCAACTAGATGATAAAATTAAATGATCAAAACATCTCATTCCTATAGCTCGAACTAAAGAACTAAGAACATACATTGCATACTAAGCAAAAACGATCAGATCACGTGAATCAACTGGATATATGGAGGAAAAAACGCAGATCCTAATGTTCGATCTGTACAGAATAAGCGCTAGATCAAGAGAAATGCCAAACAGATCGGTAAAAAACAAGTCAGAACCAGCAAAGATCGACACCATCATTCATCAACAACAGGATCCGATCATCGGAAAGGATCAAGAGGGACCAAAAGAAAACAGGGGATTTGAGTTTACCTGGAGATTTGGATAAACGTGAGTCAGAGAGAGACAAGAGACTCAGAAAGTGCTTAAAGAGTCACAAAACGATTGAAGATTGTGGAATCGGTTGATTTGTTGAAACTACATTAACTATTAAGAGAGTGACGCGTAATCTTCGCTTGTCGACAAATCTTTCCACGTGTAAGGTCCTTATTGGCCCTGACCAAATCTGGATATCCTAGTTCGGCAACTCAATTTCTAGAATATTATAATAAAGAGTATAATATTTTTTATTGGTGCAGAAAAACCCACTCGCCCCCAAATTCGGAGGAGTTTATTACTCCACGGTTTCAGTAAAAGAGCAAAAGCTTTTACAAAAGCGTCTCAACATTTTTTCACCAAGGTAAAATAAACAATCTTTGAGGTACAACAATGGAGATTGGATTGTAACCAAGTACGACAACAGCAAGAAGTTCTTATACGTGGTCATTGTTCATCTCTGGAACGAGCAGAGCTAGTTCAGGTGGTGTTCAAATAGTGACGCCATCTCAAGCTACAGAATGAAAAGGAAAAAAAAATTCAGGACTTTACCGAAAAGACATAAGAACCCGTAATGATGATAGCATAACCATTTGCTTAATGGAATGGTCAAGAATTTATATACTTGTTCTAAGCGTAACAGATTGATCATATTGATACTTACCGCTGTTAAAGCAGTTTCAGCTCCCTTATTGCCGGCTTTACCACCAGATCGATTCAGAGCCTAGAGTTTCAGTTTCAACCACAGATTCAGTGTTTATCCATTATAATGAATAAGATAAAAATAATGAACTCTTGCATAACACAACTTAACCTGATCCATGTCCTCGCATGTCAGTACACCAAATATGCATGGAACGCCTGCAGATTGGGGATTATAAAGCTTCAGTAACGCAAATGCATAAAAGTCTCTGAGATTGCATATCGTGCAAATGCATAAATCGAGATAAACCTGAATTTATGCTAGCAGAAAGTACTCCTGATGCAGCAGAGTTGGCAACAGCATCATAATGTGTGGTATCTCCTCTTATCTAACCACGACAAGGACACTCGTAGATCAAAAATCCAACTTTAAGCATGTGTCAGCAACAAAGGCAAACACTTTCTGATGTTTGACGAAGTCAAATGAAGAGAAATATAATTAGATGAGAATTGTTTAGAACAAGAATCATTACCACAGCGCCTATACATAACACGGCATGAAAATTTCCTGATTTCCCGAGATTTTGTGCAACGACCCCGATCTCAAAGCTACCAGGAACCCATATAACCTGAATCAAAAGAGTGTAGTTAGCTTTGTTAAAGCTCAGATCTTACTATTATGACTTAACGTATCATTACAAACAAAGGAGTTTACTTCAATGTCTTCTTCTCTGACTGAGTACTTTTTGAAAGTTTCAATTGCTCCCTCCAAAAGCAAATTTGTCACAACCTCATTGAAACGAGCTACAACCTTCAAAAGTAAGGACAAAATGAAAAACAAGCTCAACCTTTCAATTTTCACTGGAAATCATCTAAATCAAAACCAATCACCAAAACTGAGCAGGGCATATATCATTCTATATATATCAGTTGAGAGAATCAATAATGGCGATACAAAGAACTCACAATGGCGAATCTAAGACCTTCTCCTCGGATAAGAGATCCAGTAACATGGCGAACAGCAGCCGTCTGTACAAATGAAGAGCGTAATTCCTTCTCTACAGCAAGTGGCGACGCAAATCCTGACACTATATCTAACATCTCATCACGAGATTTCCAAAAATTGCTTCATCTATTAGAGAAAGTGCGAAACTTACCCGATGAGGATGAGGACAGTGAGAAGCTATTGGACTTTTTTACAGGGGATACACCGCCAATGCAACAGGCGGAGGAAGATTGATGCGACTGGAGCTGACGGCGTGCCGTCGGTGTCAGGCGGAGACACGGCGGCGAAGCTAACGACTCCATTTTTCGTTCGACCGATTCCTTGAAATGGCTCTTTGCTCAGGTTAAGAGTGAGAGTAAAGCTTCGCTCTAATACAGAAGCTTCCCTTAGACTCATTTTATCGGTATAAGGCTTCCGGTTAGTATTTTATTAAATCCTGGTTTAGATTTCCGGTTTAATGGTAAGGGATAAGCTAAACCCTAAATCCCAATCTCTCGCCGGCCGGAATTTTTAGACAAAAGTGAAAGATTTGAACTTTCTTCTGTTGCAACAAAGAACAAACTTTTATCTTCTGGAAGAATATCCTTAATGGCTACGAACGGGTACTAGTTCAAATTACGAATTTCACGCTGGAGTTTTGATTTGATTCATGGAGATGATCTTAATTTATTTACGGAAATTAATTTTTTTACTCACAGGTTAATGGCGTCTTCCAATGTGTTTCTTCATCGCCCAGGAACTTCGCGTCTCGCATTTGCTTCTAGAACGAATCAGACTACAGTAAAAGGCGGTAAAGGCCGTGTTGGTTTCATGGGAATTGGGACACGTCGTCTTCCGGTTGTTTTATCCATGACGGCGACGGCGGATCCCGGTGAGGGGGCCATAAAATCTGTTTTGCCTGGAAATGGCATATCCATCATGGTAATCGTATGATTTGATAATTGTCTTTTAGCCTCGTGGTTGTGAAATTTGACTTTGCATTACCATTTAAAATTAACCTGTACAAATGTCAAAGTTTCTGCCTTTTTCTTCCATCAATAACATTCTGGTAAATCATGTTAACAGTTTGAAATGGGGAATGTGGGTTAAGCATTCATTATCTCTTAAACTCGCAGGTAAATGGATGCAGTGGCAAGATGGGGAAAGCTGTAATCAAAGCAGCAGACGCCGCAGGAGTAAATATTGTTCCCATATCGTTTGGATCTGCTAGTGAGGATGGTCAAAGAGTTGAGGTCTGTGGAAAGGAGATTACTATACATGGTCCTACTGAAAGAGAAAAAGTTCTTTCTTCGGTGTTTGAGAAGCACCCGGAGCTAATTGTTGTTGATTACACAATTCCTTCTGCAGTAAATGGTAACTCCAGAGTTCCCCATTTCTACCATCTAGAGACACAATTATCTTCTTAATTTTGTTGAACTATGCTTAAATTCTTGTTGGGGGTATGATCCTTCCCTGATTGAGTTAGTTTATAAGTTGTGTAAGTACAACACCATATGTTAGAAATTTTGTTTCTGTTTGTTTTGTGTTGGTTTTTATGTTTGAGATTCTCCCAAAATGTAGATAATGGGGAGCTGTATAGCAAAGTAGGTGTTCCTTTCGTCATGGGAACAACTGGTGGAGACAGGGACAAATTGTATGAAAGTGTTGAGCAAGCAAAGAATTATGCTGTAATTTCCCCACAGATGGGTAAACAGGTATGTATACTTGGATAATTCTGGAAGAAATTATTATAAGTGCATGTAAACTAAGATTTGTGTGCTTTTTTGTTCAATTAGGTTGTTGCATTTCTTGCAGCCATGGAAATCATGGCTGAGCAGTTTCCGGGAGCTTTTTCTGGTTATTCCTTGGAGGTACTTTTGTTATACATTCAAATGCCAGTTTTCTCGATTAGATTATCTGCTTCTTTCGACATGTAGTCAACTGCCAATTTATATGTAGGTGATGGAGTCTCATCAAGCTAGCAAATTGGATGCATCAGGAACAGCCAAAGCTGTTATTTCTTGCTTCCAGGAATTGGGTGTGTCTTACGACATGGATCAGGTGCATTGGCCGTCCTTTATTATTTTCACCTCGACAATGAATTATTGTATTCTCGCAATATGAATTTCCTGTGTACGCAAATTTGGTGGTAGATACAATTGATCCGGGATCCAAAACAGCAAGTTGAGATGGTGGGTGTTCCTGAAGAACATATCTCTGGCCACGCTTTCCATCTTTATCACTTGACATCGCCCGATGAAACGTAATGCAATATCTAAGACATTGTACGTTTTTTATTAATCTCTACTGTAAAAATGTGTCTATTCCATAACTAGCTACAATTTCTTCGCAGTGTCTCTTTCGAGTTTCAACATAATGTCTGTGGCAGATCAATATACGCTGAGGGCACTGTTGACGCTGTGCTTTTCCTTGCCAAAAAGGTTCTAAAACTCACTTCTTTCGCTCACATGATACTGCGAATCCAAATCTCTGCTTACTCTAAGTCCACTTCTAACTTTTATATCTATGCTAATTGTTGTTTCAACACTTTCTGTGGAATGCAGATTCGATTGAAAGCAGACCAGCGAATCTACAACATGATCGATGTTTTGAGAGAAGGAAACATGCGTTGAGCTTCCATGGTTTTGTCAGTGATTTTATCAAATCATCAGCTGTGAAAATTAGATGCTTGGTTTCCACTTCTTCTGCCTTCAGCACAGGCTCTTGAAATTACCAGTGGTGTTTTTTTGTGGCTTTCCTTTGGTATATACAAAACATGCCATTGTATTGCTCATGTTGACCTCTTTACCTTCAATGTTATTCTCCTTTGTGGATCATTAAAGCCTTGTAGGTAGTTTTTAAAAGATCTCCAAATGTTCTGAACAATGTTCTTTGGGGATGACAATATATTTGCATCATCATCACCCAAACATTCTCATTCTGAGATCTTTTCAATGGAAACTTTGTGTTAGATGGGAACTGTATTTAACAAAAAAAAATTGATATTTGTATTCAGATCGTAAAAGAAATAAAGAGCAACGGTATGAACGGTTAATCTCTTTCTGTCTCTCGGATTAGGGCTTCACTCGCACGCGCGTTTCGCATTTCTGTCTCTCTAATCGCTAAACTCTTTCAGGCGAGCAAGCGAGAACCTTTCTTATTGCCCACTTGATTTTTTTGACAAAGTCGTGATCTTCTTGAACAACAATCTTCTGGGTTTCTCCAGAATGAGATATCTTCTTTCCAGGAGGAACAAGTTCTTAGCTTTAATCAAAAGACAGTGCTTCTTCTATCCGATTATATCCCCTGCAACTAAAACCCTGATAAACCCAGATCCTGATATCCCCCAATTTCAAAACCTTTATTCAGTTTTCAGGATTTCTCACTATGCAACTCAGTCTTCCAAGTTCCCAGAGTACGAGATGCCAACAGTCACATGGGGAGTCATACAAGGGAAGAAAGAAAAGCTCGTGAATCGAGTCAAAATCTGCGATTATCTTAAAGGTTTGGGAATAATCACTGATGAACTCGAGAGTATTGAGTTACCTTCCACCATTGAAGTCATGTGTGAACGTGTTGAGTTCTTACAGAAGCTGGGGCTAACAATTGATGATATAAATGAGTATCCTTTGATGTTAGGCTGCAGTGTGCGTAAGAATTTGGTCCCTGTCTTGGCTTACTTAGAGAAAATCGGAATCCCTAGGTCGAAATTAGGAGAATTTGTTAAGAACTATCCACAGGTTCTTCACGCAAGTGTGGTCGTTGAGCTTGCTCCTGTGATTAAATTTCTTAGAGGACTTGATGTGGAGAAGCAAGATTTAGGGTATGTGCTGATGAAGTATCCTGAGCTGTTAGGGTTTAAGCTCGAAGGCACGATGAGCACATCGGTTGCATACTTGGTAAGCATTGGTATGAATCCTAGAGACATTGGTCCAATGGTGACTCAGTATCCTTATCTCTTGGGAATGAGAGTTGGAACCATGATCAAGCCTCTTGTCGATTATCTGATTTCCATTGGTTTACCAAAGAAAATCGTGGCTAGGATGCTAGAGAAACGTGCATATGTAGTTGGATACAATCTCGAGGAGACTGTTAAACCAAATGTAGATTGCTTGATTAGTTTTGGCATCAAGAAAGAACTATTACCTCTGGTTATAGCTCAATATCCTCAAATTCTCGGTTTACCTGTAAAGGCCAAGATGTCTACACAACAGTACTTTTTCAGCTTGAAGCTCAAGATTGATCCTGATGGATTTGCTCGTGTAATAGAGAAAATGCCACAGATTGTAAGCCTTAAGCAGAATGTGATAATGAAACCAGTCGAGTTTCTCTTAGGCAGAGCATTTCAAGTCGAAGACATTGCAAAAATGGTTGTGAAATGTCCTCAGATCCTTTGCTCTCGAGTTGAGCTCATGAAGAATAGCTACTACTTTTACAAAACCGAGATGGGACGACCAATGAAAGAACTAGTAGAGTTCCCAGAGTATTTTACTTATAGCTTGGAGTCAAGAATCAAACCTAGGTACCAAAAGTTACAAAGCAAAGGCATTAGAAGTTCATTGAACTGGTTTCTCAATTGCAGTGACCAAAGATTTGAAGAACGATTACAAGGTAACTATATTGATCCAGATACTGAAGAAGGTCCAACGTTTGAGATGGGTGGGAAGCTAGAAATGCCTGGTCGTGAGATTGTCTCTGATGAAGAAGAAGATGAGAGTGATAATGATGAAGTTCTCTATAGACGCACTGTCACTTTGTAGAATAATGAAAAGTTTTTATCTAAGTTTTTGCATTGTTCTTTACTCTCTCTTCAATTAGACCACATTTGCTTAATCTTTATTATAATAGCAGTTTAAAAGTCTTTAGACTAATTTACATCCTAATCAAATTTTAATTTGGCTTTTATTTATTGATTTAAAAATGGTGTCCACATGAACTAGTGGTAGTCCTAGAATTTGAGAAAATACTGTATTGTGCCCAACCTTGGTTCGAGTGTTCATGGAAATAGATCATATTTGCGTAGTTTCGAGATTAGTCGGATCTTATGCTTGGTTCGAGTGTTCATGGAAATTCATCATATTTGTGTAGTTTCGAAATTAGTCGGATCTTATGGTCTGTTGATTTGTTGAACTAGCTCGAATAAAAATTATTTACCTAATCCATAAATTATAATGCTCATAGTATATACGTTGAACCGTATTACCAAGTCATAAGAAAGAAAAAGTTCAAAATTTTGGGGTATTTTGTGGAGAAGGTACAAACTTAGACTCTCAACATCAGATTAAAGTCAAATATGGATTAGGTCAACTACAATATTGGGGAGAGCTATGGGTTTAAGTTTATTATTATTTCGAATTTGGTCCATATAAGTTTTTCTTTTTAAAATTAAGACCCAACATATATACATTTACACAACAAACCCCACCGGAAAGTTTAAAGTATATCGACACTCCGACGTCAGAAGATCATCACAAAACAACGATTTCTACATAATTCGTATTAAATAAAATCAAACACAAATCCCAAACAAAATGCAAATTTTCTTTCTTTTTCTTTGTATATGAAATGATAAAATTATTGACCTGAGATGCAAGAAAACAATCTATGGCTTTTGTATCTCATAAGTTGACCTTCTCGCGGCGGAGAAAAACCTTTCTCCGGAGCTCCGTCGCCGGTTCTTTTAGTTTCTCGGTTTGATAATGATGAGATATCTCCGACAGACCAACGACGGCGATGATGACCGTTGACGTTATTATCGATATCAGAAACGAAGTCGTAAGACTCACGAGTTGTGGCGGAGGAAGAAAGACACTCGTAACGACGGCGAGTTAGATTCTTCTTCACTGCTCTTAACGCCATTGGTATTAAACCATCCATTGAATTGTTTTCTTTGTTTCTCTCGTTTTCTCTTTTTGAACCAAAATGTTTTTCTTTTTCTTTAAATATGATTTATTGATATTCTCTTTTACCTTCCAATTTTCTTTCTTTATATTATTGTTTCCTCCAATCGATTTTTTTTTTGTCAACATTGGACCACAAATGACCGGTCCATTAGTCAAGTTCTTGCAAATACAAGCGGGGGGACTCGATCCCAGGATGTGCAAGTGCGCATGCCTCTTGTGGACTTACCACCGGCCACTAGGCTAAATGCCACTTGCAATTGATTAGTATCTCTATTTATAACAACTTGAGTCTTTTCATATTTACGTATTTGATATTGCAAAAGCTACACAAAAGAAATTATATAAATTAAAATGGCATGAATCATATATCTTTTGTTTGTAGAATTGATATAAAAGTTTTATTTTTTATAACTCGGGTAATTCGATTCAATAAAAACATTATTTCTAATATTATCTGTATAACTCGGTTCTATGGATCTACGAATCCCAAATAGAAAAATATTTTTGATATTGCGTGCGAGTATAATTTTATTTTCAGAGATATTTGAATTTGAGATATCACATTGCTATATTTTTAAAATAGTTAAACCCAAAACTTAATAACTTAAAATGTTTTAATGAGATTACATAAAATTATAACCTTTTTGTTGTTAAAGAGAAACAGAAGATCCAGTCAGAGCCACGAGTGATCATATGATCATTTACATAAAAAAGGATTTTCAAGATAGAGACATGAAAAAAGTCCAAGAAGCCTCTTCCTTTAAAGTATTGATTACCTTTTTATACACGTTATCTAATATCTACTATTGATCTTTGACTTGGTGTTTGTGTATAGCCGAAATCAAAACACAAAACAGAATCAATTAATAAGAGACTTTTTGTATCTTTGCTTTGTTTTAGGTTTATCTCCTCTAAAACAATATCTTTAGTATTTTCATGAAGACGACAGATTTAAGACAACCTCTTAGTCTTGTAAAGAACAAGATAACTAAATGGTAGTGTCGGATAAAGTATTGATACTAATCAATATTGTTAGGTTTTGTTCAACTTCAAAGCCAAAATATCAAAAATGCCTTTTTGTTGAAGGAAATAGAATAAAATTCCTTGCAGAAATATCGTAAATTAATTTAAAAAAAAAATACAAGTTTAAACAAGAGTGACGACAAAGCTCATAATCTTTCTTACGCTAACAAACACAATCTTAGAATCAAGATTATGTTAATAAATAATTACAACAATATGATACTTTAATATTGATCTTTATGATAAAATTAAGGGAATCTAAGTTCATTTATATAGATTGATTTTTTTTTATCAACAACTATATCGAAAAATCCAAATTCATAACTCAATTTCATTTCTAAAACTCTTACTTTTTAACCTCTCCAAAATGTAATGTGAAAATAAATTCAAGATATATGAACTATTAGCTGGACATGTAACCACTAGATTGAAAAGAGTTTGGTTAAACGTCTATTTTCATGAAACTTTCGATGGAAATTTGTTTTTTAAGAGTCATAGCTCTGTGTAATGTTGTTTAGAGTTTGGAGCTCTGAGTTCAACAAAATAAACAGTTTACTAGATATATAATACGAAAGAAGATTTTATTTACCTAAGAAGGAACGAAAGGACCTAAGAGTAATGTAGTTAACACCACCAACGATGAATCACTTTATCTGTCAAATTAAGATGCATTAAACAGTTTAATCTCAGTGTTGCCTTGTTCAAAGCCTTTAAATGCACTTCACCTCTTAGTTTAGTTTCCATCCTAATGATTATTAGTCCTCTCTTTATATCATTCTTCAACCACACAGATGAAGCCTGATTCTCTTTGTAACCCACTTCTGTTCTAACCTCTGTTCTTATGGCTTCATACGAAGACACTCGTTGTCCATTAATCCCCACTTCACCAACAACATGATCATTGTACAAGATAACTCCTTTACTAGTGGGAAACTCAAAGAACCCGAAATTTGGATTCTTGATTCTGATTTTCATTGCTAGTGTTGCGTTAAAGAAAGGCAATGATGATGATGTTGTATCTTTGTTGTACCTGAGGTTTCTTACTGCAACAGATGTCAAGCTTGCTTCTACTGGCTTGGATATGAAAAAGAAGCCGATGATGATGAAGAGGAAGAGCAGAATGCAGAGTCCTGCAAGGGTTAAGATGATGAATTCACCGGTGAGATCATTCTGTTTCAGTTTGTGAAATCTACCAGCTTCATCAAAATCTTTGCTCCTTTCATATGTTGTTTCAGCATGAACTGACATTTTTCCTCAGAGAATGTTATGTGAGAAAACAATTTGGTATTGTCAAGAGGTACTTGAATGATACAAATAAGATATACATATATAACTGAATCAACCAGATAATCTTCATAGAAATGGATTTATATGTGGAAAATTGAACATATGAATATTTTATCAAAAAGCAGTTGACGTATGAATGGAATCTTGATCAGCATGACACTAAAAGATGATGTGTGGTTTCCGAAATAAGTAAGAGAAGCTTAGAAGAACCCTTTAGCTTTGTTTCTCCTTAAAGACTTAGCGTTTTGCTCAAGACCTGGAACAAAGGAAAGGTATAAGGAAAAGTATAAGTATCAAAACTTTTTACTCAAACAACAATGGTCTTTACTAGAAGAAAGACAAGAATATAGTGATCCTGATCAATAATCGTGTGAATCCTTCTTCTATATTTTGGAGCTGAGCAACAGATAATTCAGTGACCAAAAGGTGGTATAGAGATATAAGATATTCTCAAAGACTTGGCCCTTTTCAGAACATTGAGCAAAGGAAAGGTATTAGGAAAAGTTAAGTATCAAACTTTCATTGATAGATGCTGAAACAACAAAACCCTAAAAGTCCTAATACAAGAATAGAGTGATCCTGATAATCTCCTTTTGCTATACTGTGTAAACTGAGAAACGTAAAAATCAATGGTTTATGAAAAGACAATATTCTGATGCGCTCATCATAAATGCTGCTTATAGTGGAAAACTGAAGACAAGAAATACAGAAGGAAATTTCCTTCAGTTGATTGCTAAAACGGACCTAATTACAAAGAAACCAAAGCTAAATTTAATTATCTAGGAAGTAAATTCTCGTAACATGCCATCCAATTTGCATCCTCGGAACAAATCAGACCACCACCGTCAGTGCTTATTGACTCTGCAGCAGAGAATGGAAGCAATTTTTTGTGGTTTTGTGATTTTAGTTCAGCCATGTAGTTGTTTATTTCCTTTACCCTCAAATGTGTCCTTGACAATATATCTTGTGTATCATGAGAATGACAAGAACTCTTGTCAAGTAAAGCCCTCTGAAACTGCGAAAGATCAACGGAATCAGAAGATGTGGCTAAAGAGTCAAAGTTGAAACTAGAACTGCTTAGTTCCTGTATTGAAGCTTGGCTCCTTGGCAACAAACTGGCTGACTGTAGATTCATTGTCAGTGATTCCAAATCTGAACCAACGACAAGTTTCTTTTGGATATCAGCTTGAGAACTTGAGAGTCCAAAATTGTCAAAGCTTGAGTTGGATTCTGGGGTTTGAATTACGTTCTCGCTTCCCAGTGTATCAACAGATAAGGGAGACGGTTTGTCTCCTTTCAAATGCTCAGAAGGATCTAGCTCACACTTAGGTGTACCGTTGAATGCTGAAGCACCTTCGAAAGATGAAAGGTGAATAAATCTTCTAAACCGAGAAAGTTCATTCGGAGAAAGTGAAGAACTGGTCCTTCTTGTTGTCTCTTTCCTACATATATTCATGGGTGAAAGACTTCTGCTGCTGCTGATGTTGCATAAATCCGAAGAAGCACTATGATCTGATAGTGGCGAAGGAGTCTCACAGCCAACACACTCAACAATTTGTTGCAACTGAGAGGTACCAGCATCATATTTTTCCTTCTCATGTTCTTTCTCCTCATCACAAGGAGATAAAAGCCATTGCACTGATGCATCCGTAGGCAAAGGCATCATAGATATATTATCATAACTTTCACCATCACCGAAATCTCCTCCAACAAATTCATCAAGATCATTCAATATCTTACCAACCTCGAAACCATTTGTACACACAGTGAGTATCCCTTTTGGTTTACACTTCCTCTTATCACTAACACCTGAGAGTAAATGCCCAACAGCATAACAAGCTTGTGGTTGGGTTAATGCAGACAAAATCATAGAAGATCCACTCTGTATCTCTGGAGAAACCGATGCTTGAATAGGTGGTGTCCTGTCTTTATAACTGCTACTATTGCTACTTACTCTACCATCTTCTGTAGCTTCACTGTTGCTTCTACAAATCACATTAGATCCGGTTCCTAATTTAGACACAGGAGTAATTTGTGCAATACTATCCTCTACTTTAATCGAAGTTTGACGATCCTTTAGCTTAACCTCTCTAGAAACAGAAGGTTGTTTCTTCAAAATCAAACCTTTGTTCGGTTTCATGATAATCTTACCAGTTGGTCTCTTTCCAGATATCGGGTTTATCTTACATCTCTGAGATTTATACATATTAGGCTTCTCTGTAAGAGTGGATTTCAACTTAATCTCCTCCCGAGTCCTTGGTTTCTTTCTAATTATAGGTTTACTAACAACTGGAGCAGATTTGGGGGTTTTAGCTACTGATTTCAAACCATGAGGGAAAACTCCCAATGAAGAAGAAGTGGAAGAAGACGATGAGAAAGAATGAGAGAGCAAAAACCTGTGACAACCGTTGGAAGTTGACCCAGAACCACTCACATTGCTACTACTGCTACTTCCGGAGCTTCTTGTACTTAATCCTCTCAAAGGGTTCACCGGAATTGGTTCCCTTTTGAGGGTTTTCTCCTTTTTCGCCGGTGGTAGCGGCTGAGACTGTGACTGCGACCGAGACTGCAGAACTTTCTTCGTTTGACCATTTGAAGAAGAAGACGTTATTTGATTCATCTTGCGAACATTCGACCAAGAACCTTTATTATCTCTCTATCTTTGTGAGTCAGCCTCACAGTTTCCGATCTGAGCTTTTCAAAAACCAATTTTTTTGGCGGAGGAGGCGCAGAGATAAACAACAAACATCAATAAAGGATCAAAAGTCGAAGCTTTGACGATGAAGAAGTCTTTGCTTTTGTCTTTTTATTCAATTTCCGAATTAACCCTCAACTTTAGTATCATGTTTTACAGAAAGTAAGGGTAAATAAGTCATTCTACCTAAAAACAAGTACTTATTCCCGATTGAGTTTAACGGCTAAAATCGCCACCGGATTAATTTATTCTTCTTCTCTCAGTGGAGAGAGATGGGAGGAAGAAGAGCGATGAAAGGGGTTTTACTTGACGAATCTGTGATCTTTAATACCGAGTGTGAAGAAGACTCTTCACCGGCTCTGCGAGAATCAGTCCCGTTTCTTCTCAAGCTGCTTCGTTATTCCATGATCCGAACGGTAACTATTGGATTGAATCAGAGAATCTTAATTGCAATCAATGATTCTTAATTTTATCTGCAGTCGTTCTTTTTTTCTGCTTAAATCGTTCATGCATTGCTTTTTTATCTACTTGTGATGGAGATTGAATTCATTCTTTTTTCTGCTATGCAGGGGATTTCTTATGGACTTGATCTTCCCAAAAATAAGGTAGAGACTGACTTTTTCAACCTACATCCACGAAAGTGACGAATCTTGGACTTTGTTCAAGTCAAATATTTGCCTTTTCTAGTTGCTAAACACAGTGGTTAGATTGATTTGGCTCCAATGTGTTGTAGGTGGATTTAGTGAGGAAAACAGCAGCTGAATACATGATTGATTGCTTACCTCTAGAAACGTCTTTGACAAGGGCTAGCTTTAGTGCGACTCTCAAAGAATGGCATGATGACGGTAGTATTATGTATGTTGCTTCAAGCAGGAAAAAAGAGACACTGCGTGAAGTTAGTCCCAGCCAGCTAGTTGTTGTACTCGGTTAGTGATGAAGATAACCTCTACCCCCATTAGATTACACATTCAAAAATTTCAGCTTTAAAGTATGGATCTTTTCGGTTTATGAACCCTCACTAATAGTGGAAAAAAGAGTTGGCTATTTTAGGGGATTTCTACATCTTTCCTGGTGGAATTAGTTCCTTCGTTCTGATTATGAAGCACTTAATTTTGTTGAAATCTTTTGTGTTTCCAGAAGTTTTTGAGGGTGATCCATGTGAAGATCTTAATGTGCTTCATATCGGTAGCCTCGAAGAGCTGCCAACAACTATTTGCTGCTTGAACAAAAATGTATGTCTTGACATCGTTGAGAAATAACCTGGTCTATTTGAAGAAAGTATTATTGTGGGCAAAAAATCATATATGTAAAAATGTAGTGCAAGATGGTTGATTTTACACTTTTGTTTTCCATTATTTTAGTCTATATGTCATGTCGCTATCAGAATTTGATCACCCTTTTCATATTATTTCTCAAAACAGACAATTGGTGATGGTGCTGCAATAGTTGCTTACATCATGAAGTCCTCTCGGGTAGAGGACTTTGCCAAGGTTAGAATCATATTTGATAACCGAAAATATTGTTTTTGTTGTGATCTCTGCTAAATTTGCTCTCTGTATGCTGATGGGATATATGCTCTATCCTCTAGGTCATTATTGATTGGTAGATGGAATATGGTTACATGTAATGTTCACCTTTTTGAATTGTTTTCTGATTCTTTTTAGAGAGGTGCTTTACCTATGTATCCTACACCAAATGGGTTGATATTTCTCCCCCTTGTGTTTGACTTGCCTCTTTCATCTCAACTCAAACACACTGATATCATTTTCCACAAAGCAACTGATGAAATCTTGTCCATTCGACTGAACTGCTCCAACTCAAAATCATCTGTTGCAGTTGCATTCTCTACCGGCATGGAGGAACTGAAAAAGTAAGCTTCTATATCCTTTGATTTCAATGTAGCACTCTATTATATCAGCAAGTGGTGTATAGATACAGCAAATATGAGACCTCTTAAAAAGCTCTCCGTATAGGTTTTGATATAAGGTGCTTGCAGGTTTATGGAAGATCAAAATGCCTGTGCCGTAGTTGACCCTCTTCAAAATATATATCCTGTTCTGGACCGACTCAAGATGCAACATATTCTTCTTGGATTAGATGATCTTACTGCAGTTGGACGGAAGATTAGAGGCGCCTGCTTTCTCAAGGTCTTAAAATCCTCTCTTTTTGATTGACTTCTCCACTATATTGATGCTTTTCTTTTACTTTAGCGAGTTAATATCAGAGTTTCATATCTGCAGATTGACAGCTATAATGAACCTGATCTGGCTCAAAACTTGTCAAAAGCTGGACTCTCTCTTCCATGTATTGTGAAACCTCAGGTTGCCTGTGGTGTTTCTGATGCTCATAGCATGGTGAGTATCTCACAGTATCCTTCTCATTTTGGTTTCTCCCATTTTCTGTTTCTTTCTTCACAGCGAGAAAAAGTGTTCCTCACTTTCATGTGTTTCTCACAGGCCATTGTCTTCAGAGTCGAGGATTTTAAGGATTTGAACACTCCTGTTCCTGCCATAATCCAAGTAAGTAATAACATAACCTGTATACCCATGGCTAGGGGAACACTACTAAATGAATTTGTAAAGCAAAAGGAACTTGCTGACGGTCGATTTGCAGGAATTCGTGGACCATTCATCTACGATTTTTAAGTTTTACGTATTGGGGGAAAAGATCTTTCACGCGGTCAAGAAATCGATCCCTAGTTCTTCAAGTCTGATGAATACATACAAGGAAAACGGTCTCCAACCAATTCTCTTTGACAGGTAGACTTCATAACATGTCCATGGAAACAAAAGCCTTCACTTACTTGAAGATAGTAACTTTCCATTACCTTCCACAGCTTAAAATCTCTACCTGTTGGTTCCGCAAACCAGAACCCGGTAAACGAAATTGATCTAGAGCTAGTTACAGAAGCAGCTACATGGCTTAGAAAGAAGCTTGATCTCACAATCTTCGGCTTCGACGTGGTTGTAAGTATAATCCCATCACAAGACCCTTTATATAGCCAGGTTTCAGACTAGACTAAGTGGAGTACTAACGCATCTCTTTTACCTTCACATCTCCACAGATTCAAGAAGAAACAGGAGATCACGTGATAGTAGACTTGAACTACTTACCGTCGTTTAAAGAAGTCCCTGATAACATTGCAATTCCTGCATTCTGGGAAGCCATCAGAAACAGGTTCGACCAACATGTCCAAGAGCATTGAGTCTGAACTTCTTTTGTGTGTTTTTTCTGGAGATGATAGAGCTGCTTTATATGCTTCTGAGACTAAAAATTGAGAAACCAGTAAAAATAAATAAAGTTATCGACTTTGTAAATTTAAGACCAGCAAGTCAAGATTTTTGTTTTGTTGATAAGAGCAAAAAAGCCCATTCTATAAATACAGGACAAAGAGACGACCTTTGAGTCTCGAGAAGTTGTCTCCAGTAAAAGAAGCGTCGTCTTTGCCTCTTTCGGGTCTCTCCCCTTCTCCGGGGATCTGATCTGCTATCTCTCTCTCTCCGTCTGTAAGAGAATCTCCCACTTCTAAAAACCCTAATTTTGCTTTTGGGAACTCTTCATCTCTCACTGTTAAATCTTCCTTCAATCATTGTCATCTATGGCTGATCAGCAAACCCTAGATTCCTCTACTTCTCCTCCTCTTCCTCCTCAGTCCGATGATCTCTCTCACTCCAACACTACTTCATCTACTACTTCAGCTTCTTCTTCCTCAGATCCATCGCTTCTAAGGTCTCTTTCTTCAAGTCGACTTAACGCCGGAGCTCCTGAGTTCGTTCCTGGTCGAACTACTCCTCCACTGCCGCAAACTCCGAGGATGATTATCCCGCCTCCTCCGCCTCACGGTATGCTTCATATGTACCATCATCAGCCTCCATTCAATGTTCCAGTTCTGGGTCCTATTCCAATCCAGCCTCAATTGGTTCCTGTTCAAAATCACCATCCACATCATCGCTTCCATCATCATCACAATCGTCATCAGAATCAGCAATATGTTCCGGTGAGGAATCACGGTGGCCATCAAGAGTATCAGCAGCGTGGTGGTGTCAGTGGTGAGCAGGAACCGGACTTGGTTGCTAAGAAGAACGATCGGAGAGATCATAAGAGAGAATCTAAGAACGATCAAGCTATGGAAACCGGAGTTTCTATTGATTCAAAAACTGGCTTATCTGAAGATACTATCCAGAAGATAGTGAACCAGGTGAGCTTTCAGTGTCTTTCATGTTCGAATTCTAGTCAGATACAGACTTGATACTCTTCCGAGATTCGTTTTTGCTACTGATCTTGTTTCCTTAGTTCCGACATGAATCTATCCAAGTTTGGTTTTTTTTTTGACTACTCAAATCACGGACAGGTTGAATACTATTTCAGCGACTTGAATTTGGCGACCACTGATCATTTGATGAGATTCATTACTAAGGATCCTGAAGGATGCGGTAAGATCTCTGTTGCTGAATCTGTTTTCCTTTCGAAGCCTTTTGTTCTCTTCCTCCCTCGTGAGCTACAATCTTTTTGCTATGGGTTTTATGTGATTTCAGTGCCAATAAGTGTTGTTGCATCTTTCAAGAAAATTAAAGCTGTCATTAACAGTAATTCTCAGCTTTCCGCAGTACTGCAGAACTCAGCAAAGCTTGTGAGTTGTTTATGTTGATTTGTGTTTATCTTGGTTGATTATTTTATAAGTGATTTGATGTTCTAACTTTTGTATCACGTACAGGTTGTTAGTGAAGATGGTAAGAAAGTTAGACGCATAAATCCAATCACCGAGTCTGCTATAGAAGAGCTCCAGGTACCTCTTTATCTAGACTGATTTTTAAGTTATGAATAGATGATTGTGTGTTGATTTCTAAGGAGTTTATGATTTCCAGTCGCGTATTATAATTGCTGAGAATCTACCTGAGGATCATTGCTACCAAAATCTGATGAAGATTTTCTCAACTGTTGGAAGGTACACCACTGTTTGATGATTTTATAAAACGTAGAATATACTTTTTTCTTATACGAGTGAGTGTTTTGTCAGTGTGAAGAACATCCGTACCTGCCAGCCACAGAACACTGGGGGTGGTGGTCCACCAGCAGCGAGATCAGCCAAAAGCGATGGTACGCTTTTCAGTAACAAGGTAACTAGATGTATCCATGTGGTTTTGTTTTGGATTAACTGGCCACAATATTGATGTCTCTTTTACATGTTCTTATAGGTCCATGCTTTTGTTGAGTATGAGATGGTTGATCTGGCCGAGAAAGCAGTAAAGCCTCACATTACTCAATTTTCAGACTATATACATGTTGATATTCTCGTGTGCTCCTGTGATAAACTGAAGCCATCTTACCTTACAGGTTGCCAAATTAAATGAAGCAGGAAATTGGAGGAGCGGTCTTAAGGTCCGGTTGATGCTAAAACATCAGGTTTGTGTCATAAAATTTGACAAACACATTGTGGTCTGGTTACCTGTAAATTTTCACTCTATTGAGAAGAGTACAAATATCGTACTAGTTCAGAACATTCCGACAATTAAATATCGTTGGTCTGGGTTAAGGATCCACTTGGTTTATGTGTCATATTCCATCATACAGACAAAGGAACCACAACAAGGCCAAGGACGAGGAAAAAAAGGTCATGATGCGGAAGTAGAACATGAGGAAGATGATACTACAACATCTAAGCAGCAGCCAACTGAGAAACAATCTGAAGAGTGTACTGGGGAATGGGATACACATGTGCAAGAGCAGACAATAGTAAGTACTGTCCTGGGTCTTGCTTTGGTTTCCCATGGATGATTCTTAACTTGACCACATAACAGAGAGAGGAGCAAGGGAATGATAAAGTGGTGGGGCAAAGAAAAGGACGCAACCGAGGGAGGGGAAAGGGACGAGGAAGAGGTCAACCACACCAGAACCAGAATCAGAACAACAATCATAACCACAATCACAACCATAACAACAATGGGCGTGGAAATCATCATCATCATCAAGTTGGGACACCACCTTCAAACAATCCAATGAACAACATGGAGCAACCAGGCATGGTGAAGCAGCAACCACCTGGACCACGAATGCCTGACGGGACCAGAGGATTCTCAATGGGACGGGGGAAGCCAGTCATGGTTCAGACAGACTGATCCAGAGCTGTTTTGCCAAGGAGGTGATTTGAAATTGTGAAAGGGAGAGAAAGAAAAAGAGAGAGAGAGAGAGAGAAAGCTTTATCCTTCCCATGGGGAATAATTAGTTATGCAGACTTGATATATGTACCACTACATATACGACTTTTTAATTACACTTCTCTTTGCCTTGCAAGCAAAAAAAGCAAAGGAACATTTTCTTTACAAGAAGACAGTATAGTGACTTGTAACAAACACCATTTTCAGGTTTTGTCTAATAACTTTTAATGAATATATCGCATTAGTATCCTATGTTGCGAATTTTAGCTGACAAAGATAAAGCAAAAAAAAAAGAATTTCATTCTCTTATGATGTTTACATTTTCGTTTGTTTCATACACAAAATATAATAACATCCTGAAGTTAAATAAACGTGCGAATCATAACTAATTAGTAAAACGAAAATCAAGGAATTATCTACATAACTATAAGAAAATGCTTTCATAGTGGCCAAAATAATGATACAAAAACTCTTTTAAAATATATATATTATACTAATAAAAGCAATGTTTTGAGACATCTTAAGCCATCCAACTCATCTTTCTCAAATTCCTATCTTCTTGCTACATCACTCCTATCTTCTTGCCACATCAGCTTTTGTTTTAGAAATTTTTTATTTTTTAATAAAAAAAATTAAAATACAATTATTATTTACTTAATCACATTACTTACTATAATATGGACATTCAAAGGTCTCACATCAAATTAAGTTATATTATGTTGTAATCTATACTAAACCAATATATTGATTTGAAGTACTTAATCACATTACTTACTATAATATGGGACATTCAAAGGTCTCACATCAAATTAAGTATATTATGTTGTAATTTATACTAAACCAATATATTGATTAAAAGTATAATATATCGTATCGTATGGCCAAAATTATTAGAAGAGTTATCTAAATTACCAAACAAAAAAGAATATGATTCTTTTAAAAAATATGAAAAAATATTTTTGTACTTAATAAACTATCCATAATCTGAATACCAAATAAAAATGACCAAACTGATAAATAATATTTTACGTAGTAAAACCTAAACTTACATATTATTTAAGAATAATCAAACTAACTAACTTATCAAAATACTGCAATTTAGTGGTCAAGAAAAAGAAACTATTTTATTATAAATGACTCAACTTATATATAATACTACTTAGGTTTGATGTTCTAGCAAAATAATTTTTTTTAAAGGATTGGTAAACGTAGTAGCAGTTACTAATTTCAAGTGCTGTTTTTTTTTCCAATTAGGTACTAATCATCTATTTAATGACTAACAAAAAGCAGTCACTTCAACTAAAAATATAAATTAGTAAAAAAAAAAAAAACAATGTAAGAATATAAAATAGAAAAAAAATACAATATTTTCTACATCGATTAAAATTTATAAGTGTAGAACTGTCTACATGTCAGGAAATAAATAGTTCAATTGAGGTATATTCAATGCCCTTGCACCTCAAAAACACACATACACCTTCCATACAAATAACAACCAAACTTTGTTACCTTTTTACCCAGGGAGATGATAACAATGAAGCACTAAAAACTAAAACTCTTGAAAGTTTAAAACACATTATTGGCCAAACTTGCAAATTCCATATCAAAGTGTCAATGTACAACTTCCTAGCTTCACGTCAAACTTTCATTATCTCCCGTATTATTTTGAACGACGTTGGCTTGAACGATGAGGCGTCCGGAATAAACAACCCCCATATCTGCTGACTGTGCAATTATTTTCAAAGCTCGGACACACACATCCAAACAAATTATCCGATGTAGACGTGAAGAACGAGAATCGTCCCCGTCTAGACAACTAAACCAGCTTATTCACCTCACATTACAAGTTGTTTATTTGATTTAATTTAAAATCATTCTCAATGTTACAAATTTTTTCAATTTCATGTCCCTCCATACTATTCATAAGTTCCATCTTATTTCCCCTTTTTTGGTTTAACATTGCACTACTACGAGATCACCTTTCTATAAAATTACTTCCACTCAATATTCATTACTATCA
>JAKUCM010003610.1:0-12126 GCA_023374145.1 Lepidium sativum
ACCCAGGATGACCTGCAAAGAATACTGGAAGTTAGTGAAACACGAGGATTCTTGGGGATGATTGGGAGTATTGATTGCATGCACTGGGAATGGAAAAATTGTCTCTCAGCGTGGACATGTCAATTTACCCGAGGAGATAAAGGAACTACCACTATTATACTTGAAGCGGTTGCATCTCATGATCTATGGATTTGGCATGCCTTTTTTGGATGTACGGGCACATTGAACGATATAAATGTTTTAGATCGCTCACCAGTGTTCGATGATGTTGAACAAGGAAATACTCCAAGAGTGAAGTTCTTCGTGAACCAGCGTCTATATGATATGGCATACTATCTAGCTGATGGTATTTACCCCTCTTATCCAACTTTCGTCAAATCTATTAGACTTCCTCAAAGTGAACCAGACAAGTTATTTGCACAACGGCAAGAGGGATGTTGGAAGGACATCTAACGTGCATTTGGAGTGCTGCAAGCTCGATTCAAAATCATACGCGAACCAGCTCGTATGTGGGACATAGCCGATTTGGCTCTCATCATGAGGTCATGTATCATATTGCATAATATGATTGTTGAGGATGAACGAGATACATATATGCAATGTTCGACTGATTATGATCAATATGAGGCAATTGGGTCTAGCACACTGCAACCATTCTCGACTGAGGTACTACCTATATTTGCAAACCATGTTCGTGCTAGATCCGAGTTGCGCGATTCAAGTGCACACCAGCAATTGCAAGCTGATCTAGTCAAACACATATGGGCAGATTTGTTTTATTATTTGAGTTGAATTTCTTGTTTGTGAGTTAATTTATGTGCATTTTCTTTGTAAAAAAAAAGTTATGTATATTTTCTTGGTTGTGTTGTGTGTTTATTTAATGTATTGTATTGTATTTTTAATTTTTGTAATTTTCACGAAAGAAAAATGTAACTCTTTTTAATTTATATTGATTATTTTTATTTTTATTTATTATTTTAAAAAGGAATTAATAATATGATATAAAGGTTATTAATAGATTTTAATATAATTTTAATCAATTATTGTTATATTGTTATTTAAATAAAAATAGTGGAGTAAGGTGTTGAATTTTATAAACAAAATCATTGTAGGGAAGTGTTGAAAAAGAGAGTGTTGAAATATTAGATGGAAAAGAGAGAAGATGATGTGGAGTATAAAGTAGGGTGTTGATAATATTTGTCATTGTATATAGTCATACAAAGAGAATAAGAGATTTTTGTTGCGGAATTAATAAAAAGAAAAAGTAAAATAAAAAGTAAAGCCACTAAATAAAGAGAAGAAAAAAAACCAAATTCCAATGAAGTTCGACCCAAAATACTTACGTTTTCGAATTCACTACTAAATTAATATTTTACTAAAGAATTATTACCGATGTGGAGCATGCTTTGGTCTGTTAACTTAGCCATCAATTCTTCTTCTATATTGTTCAAGAATCACAAATCCAATTGTAAACTTTTTTTGGTCTTCACGAACACGTCTTATGTTATCAATATTTTCAGCTCCTCTTTTGCTTCACTTCTTTTCTACTGTATTGAGTACATAAAGTCTCTAAGACTAAGTTAAGCCCATTAAATTTGGACCCAATATTGGATTACGGCCCAATAGTCATTAGCAACTCTTTTTTAAAGTGTACCTTTATTTCAGATTAGCAACCTAGATTTTATAGCCTTCTGATGGCCTCATGTTATTGGGCTACATAAAATAAACAAGATGTGATTGTATTTAAGAAAAGAAAAAAACAAATTAACTCAGTTACAATGGAGAATATGGAATGTGTGTAAGTGTATATGAGTAGGCGTGCACCTGGGAACAGGTGATAATTCCTGGAATTCAAAGCCCTATTTGGCTTTATTTGTTGGTTTCTTATAAATATTTAACTTAGATATTTAGAGACAGATAGGATAACTCTTTTCTTAAGTATATAAATCCTTGGAAGTAAGTTTTCACGTGCAATAAAACAAATATTTTTAAACATCGACAAAAGGAATGACCGTCATTCAACATTGTAATTTATAAATTAATTTAATAGATTCTGGTTATATTATGTGTATAGTAAGCTTGTCCCATGATGCATATCAAATCACTTATTCTTGCTCTAGTGCTACTCCTCCTGTATATCTGATGATTTTTTTGTGCTATATATTTTTAGAAGTGGTTATTCGAAAAGAAAAATATGTAAATATTCTTCGCATAGCACAAGTAGTTGAGCAAAAGAATAATAACCTATCTATGTGAATAAGCGTAAATTTGTACAGGTTTCATTTTTATATCGGCTTGAAATTTAAAACCAAATTCAGCGGATTTTCATATTTATTTAGATAGGTAGAGAGTAGGTCTCAGTGATATAGTGTTTGTGTTTAGATCATATGACATTTTAAAATCTAGATATCTGATATGATATGTCACTACCCAATAAACTTTCATATATGTGGAATCATACATTTTAAAGCAGGTCTTACAACCTAAAAGCTTTTTCATTAAAAATTACCTCGTTAATTAATACCGTATTCTATTATTATTGTACAAATACGCAATAAATTAACACACACACAATGATATATTATAGGGCCAAAATAAACATATAAAAAATAACGTAATCAGGATACTGTCTGTTTGGTGATGGCAAATTGGGTTGACAACTTCTTATACTGCATAAAATACAGTGAAGCTAAAGCCGGAAATAAAGAGATAACATTTTCGAAATTTTATAAATTATCGTATAAAAAAGGAAATGAGTCATGTTTTTTAAGTTGATCTTCGTATCACATCTAAAAGAATGCAGGAAAGTAACAGAAAAAGAAAAGCGAATATATTTAAAAATAAATAAAAACTGAAAGACAAATGACAAAAAGCTCTCAAAGGCGTGTCTGGTCGACGGCCGACCCAACAACGTCTAGTGGGAGGCAAACAATTACATCTGCAACTATGGATTTAGTTAAATGACCTTTATACCCTTATACGTTTCCACGTCATCTCTTTCACTTTTTTCTACATATTTATCAGAATGTCGAAATTAATACGAAATCTATTCCGTGACGAGATTAACTTCTTTATGACATCCTCGGTCCTTTCAAATCTCTCAGGTTAAATTTTTATTTATGGATTATTATTTTTTGGAATTTTGGATTGATATTGAATAAATGGCAAAAACATAGAGAGGAAGCAGAGACTGAAAACAGAATTGGAAGGTTCTGAAAATAATGTTTATGTGCTGATTGATATTGAATAAATGACACGCCTCTTCTTCTTCTCTTTTGTCTTCTTTTTTATTTCATTTCTCAGCCATTTTGTACATGAATTTAAACAGTGTAACAAATTGACAATATATTATTATTACACCAAATTGAACAATCCAGTAGTTTATTTGAAAGATTGAAATTTTGAAGAATCTAACGGCGGCTATAGCCGTTTCATGCAGAATAAATTATGGGTTTTTATCTTTTTACGTGAGGCGTGCCAATTTTTTGGGGTCGCTTTTTTTCCATTTTGTTCTTCTTTTTCTAGTAATTTATTACATCCTCCATTTCTATTACTATTTTCTGGTTTAATATTACTATTATTTCTTATAATAATTTAACCATTTAACAAATTTAATTATAAAATTTATTGTTGTAAAAAAACGGAGGCTTCAAATGATTTGTTTCTGAATTAGTTCAATATTAGGTAATTATATATATAAAAGCAGGGTTGTCTCTTTTAATGCTGACACATCAGCATGACACATTATCTAAAAAACACCAATTAAATTGTTTGATTAATCCAACTCACCAAAAACTAACTTCCCTCTCCACTACTTAACCTTCAAGTAACCATTACTCTTCACGAATCTAATCACAACTCTCTCCATAACCTACAGGAATTTCCAACACATGTCAGCTGATACGTTTTTACTCTTATGTCTCTTTTGAAACCATTGATATGTATGGTTCTTCTGTCTTATTTATATGCAGAGGTTGTCATGTACTGTTATATCACAAAGCATATCTGAAGTCTGCTACTATGATGTTTAATACGTTCTTGTTTTTCAATCACAAAGTTTTACTAATGTTTGTAACTAAATTGGGTCATTTTGTATTATCTCTTCTATTATCAACAATAATTATGCTTTGTGTTCAAACATATGTCACGTTTTTATGTTATGTTACAAATAAGTTCATATAAGTAGAGGTTTCAGTTCAGTTTTACCTTTGTTTCAGAAGGCTGGAGTACTTTACAACACATGTTTAGTCACAGTCTAATTATCTTTCTTTTTCTCCTTCAACGATGGTCTATTGTATCGCCTTGTTCTGAATTTGGGTGATGTATACAAAAATCATTGAATATAGTCTTAAGTATTAAATGACTTGGATTTATAAAATAATTTCATTGGTTACTTTACTTAAAAAGATACGTGATGTTGAAACTTAAAAATGATGAGTTGTCAACACTACTTAACCTTCAAGTAACCAATACTCTTCACGAGACATTAACAATATAATTCAATTATTCTACATTAAGACATTAACTCACTTCCACTATTAACTTAAATCACTATATACATTTTTCTCTTATTACTATTGAGTCATTCTTATAATTAAATTTAAGGTAAAAACACAATAAATTTCATTTAAAATCCCAAAAGTTTCAATGTTAAGGTTGAAATCTATTGAATTCTGTTAATCCATTCACCTTTGTACAAATAAGAAAGTATAACGTTTAATTGTTTCTCTTCCTACACTTACAACTACAAGAAAATAATTAACACATATCTTAATTACTATGAACACACAATTAAAACATCCAGTGACTACTCAACTCTCCCAACTCATATCTATATAATCGTACATGACAACAACTTGTTCTATCTCCAGTAATTCATCCTAAATTACTATCATATGGCTTCTCAAACACCAAATTCCTCTGCTCTCATTCCAAAAAACGTACCTCTCACTAAACTTGTTGTGGGGAAAACAATGTAGCATGTCATGGTCCGCATTTTACGTATGTGGGAGGCACGAAACCCCAAACAGAACGGAGCTCTCATCAGCCTTGATTTCTTACTATTGGATGAAAATGTATGGAAGTCGTCTATTATAGGTTTAATTTTGATAAAAATGATGTAACTAACATCTCCACTAACATAAAACTCTACCAATAGTTCTTACCTACAACAAAAATCAAAGTAATTATGTGCTCTACCTGCTTAACGTTTTCTTTTAACATAAAATGTGCTAATATAGTTTTATATGTTTCAACTAATGTAATTAATGTACAAAAGTCATTCCCATCGATGTTCAGTACTTTACACATCATTTTCGCTTATCCATACATGTTCAGGAAACCGTAATGCAAGGGTCCATCTACCACCGTCGCATGGAGAAATTCAAAAACCAGCTCGAAGAAGGCAACATTTATATACTTAACAATTTTGAGGTTGTCCCCAACTATTCTCACTACAAGATTACAGATCATCAACATTCAATTGTACTCAATGGTACGGGATGAGTTAAGTTACAATAAAGATGAAGAAAGAGCTAACCACATTCAACTGTTGTCCAACCTAAATGAAGAGCAGCTTGCCGTTTACGAAGCAGTCATGGATTCAATCATCAACTGCAAAGGAAGACTATTTTTCGTTAATGGCCCAGGTGGTACTGGAAAACCCTATATTTATAGGACAATAATTTCCAAACTCCGATCCGAAAAACATATAGTCATCCCTATTGCAACTTCAGGTATAGCCGCAACACTTCTACCAGGAGGAAGAACTGCTCATTCTCGATTTAAAATACCAATAGATCTCCATGAAGACTCGATGTGTGATATCAAACCAAGAACAATGCTGGCAGAATTGGTTGAGACAGTAGATCTAATCATATAGGATGAAGCACCAATGGCACATCGTCACACTTTTGAAGCATTAGATCGCACATTAAGAGATATCATGAGTTTTACCGACCCAGATGCAGAAGCAAAACTATTTGGGGGAAAGACAATTTTGTTAGGTGGAGATTTCAGACAAATATTACCAGTCATCTCACAAGGAAGCAGACAAGATACAATTCTCGCAACACTTAATAGATCTTACATTTAGCAAAGTTGTTACGTTGCCACTCTTACCAAAAACATGAGAATGAAGCAAGACGGAAAAAACTTTGTTGCATGGATTTTACAAGATTGGAATGGCGAGGCTAAAAGTGTCAATACTCTGAACGAAGCTTCTCTAGAAAATTACAACATAGAGATCGAAGACATATTACTCTTGGAAAAAGGAGAAAACTCAATGAGAGAAATGCAGGAAGCAACATTCCCAAATCTCGAAAACTCTTTCCAAAACTGTGTATATCTGTGAGGTCGTGCCATCCTAACACCAAGGAATGAAACTATTGATAAGCTAAATGATTTCTTCTTAGCAAAAGTTGGAGGTGACATGAAAGAGTATCTTAGTGCTGACAGTATCGCTGATGATGATGACCTTGATGGAGTTAACCTTGTATACACTACAGAGTACCTAAATGCACTCAAGTGTTCAGGATTACCAAATCATCACCTACCTTTGAAGCAATATGCCCCAATCATATTGTTAAGAAACATAAACCAAAAGCAAAGTTTATGCAACGGGACTAGACTGCTTGTTACTCGTTTAGGTGAAAAGGTACTTGAAGCAGAGGTACTAACCGGTACCAATGTCAAGAAAAAGGTGCTTATACCAAGGATCATCATGACAACGGCAAATACAAATTGTCCATACAAAATGCGAAGACGACAATTCCCTATTAGAGTTTGTTATGCAATGACAATAAACAAAAGTCAAGGCCAAAGTTTACAAAATGTGGGTATCTATCTACCCAAGCATGTATTCAGTCATTGTCAACTCTATGTTGTTTTATCTCGCGTCACATCAAAAGTAGAGCTACAAATTTGGAGTCCCACCACACAAAAAGAAAACAAACCAGCCAATAAAAATGTCGTATACAAAGAGATTTTCAACAATCTTCACTATCATGCCACATGTAATTTCATATACAATAAATACCCATATTGATGTATGTAAGAATTCAATGCTGTAATTTCAGTATTTCTATATTGTACAGAAAGGAACCGAGAAGAACAAGTTCAACCACTTCAACATGGCCAATATTCATCAAAGTAGTCTCGTCTGTTGACAAAATATTCAGCCGAAATATTGTTCATCAATATTTAAAACATTTGTTTCTCTTTCCGTAATAAACCTTTCATAGTTCTCCCAAAATAAAATAAAAATTACAACAAAATGACATAAATTAAAAAAAGATCTTGCCGCGTAGCGCGGGCACTCACCTAGTAAATTTAAATTTTGTCTAATTCTAATTAAGTAACTTATGCTATAGATTGGATTGGATTGTTATTTATACGATAATTACTCGTTAGACAAAAAAAATTATAAAATTTATTGTTCAGATGTATTGTTTGTTTGTAAAAGTCACCCCAATCTTAGATTTGACATATTAGTATGAATCGAAACTATAGACCATTTTAACGTTTTCATATTACTTTTTTCTTCTTCTTTCTTTTTGTTAATTGGTAAACTTTTTTGTCTACAAAACTTATATTACTCAAAAATACGTCATAGATAAGAATTTACACAACAAATTTCACGCAACAAACTTAACTATTAGGAGTTAAAAAATCAGTTTAAATTACACAAAAAAACATAGAATAAGAAAAAGAGAACGGAAATCCTCCAACGACGAGAAAACTAGTCAATTATCCAAAGACTCTGCTTTCATCAATCCTGAGATATCCAATTACAAAATGTTGTAGATAGACATCTCATATACTATAGTTTAAATATATCTGTTTAGCTTTCATATCGTATCATAAATCCATATAATATAATTATGGCAAATGGTTTTTGTTTTCGAAATTAAGAAAAAAGTACATCCTATGTAAACAAATCCATATAATTCCATCTAAGCCGACTTAACAATATACATTCGATGTATCAAACTTTAAAATCTGATATTAGTAGACTAAAACAAAAAGTAATCAATAAAAATTGGAATATATAAAAGATCATCGTATAAAGAAGAAGATTTGTTATCAGGAAAAAGAAAGGAACTTGAAGATATATTCGAAAGCGTCAGGCATGTAAGTGAGATATGTAATAATGTTAAGAAGAATCGGCAAAAGGATATATAATTCACTGACAAACATTAAACGAATCTTTTAAGATTCCACAAACGCAGTGAAGAGGAATATTGACCATAAACCAACAACGTACGCATGCACTAATGATTTAATCTTCTTCTTAGTGCTCTCTTTCATTTGTCTTCGTTTATTCGAGTGTTCTCTTGAACCCAAACTCTTCTCCTTTTGTCATTTTCTTATAACCATATCAAACTCAACACATATTGTATGACATGACTTCACTATTTTAGCTTCATATTCATCATATTTAACGAATGAAACATATAGATTTGAAGTTCAACTTGTTAAATTTTGTACTGGTATCTTTTTCTATCATTGTAGATTAGACGCATTTACACACACAAATATGCTTCCGACTATGCACACAAAATTATCTTAAAAATTGAGAATTTCCTTACTGTTTAACTAGAAAGTAGCAACACTTTCAGAATTTCCTAACACCCTACAGAAAGAAACCCAAGTGTTCGTTTAAATTAATTAAGAAAAGGTAAAACTTGTGAACCTCCTACATTGTCTTCTTCTTCATCTTCCTTTCTTCAAGAGCTTATATCTCCAAATTGTCTTCGAAGATGCTTTTGATTCAATTTGTGGGTATGCAACAAAAAAAGGGAGTGTTCTTTTCACATTTCATAATCAATCCCACAAAAGAGTTTTCCTAAAAGGTCTTGTGTTTTGGCAGCATCTCATCATAGCCCCAAGAGAATATAGTAGAGAAGAGTAATGGGTAATGCTATCAGCATCCCAAATATCACACTGCAACCAAAAATAAATAAATAAATATCACGACCCACGTTAATAACCAACATAATTAATAATCCTAACAACCATCAAAACGACCAAAAACTTCGTCTATAAATAAAGTATTTTGTTGGCTTAAATGTAACCATGATTTTAAAAAATTATATATGAACATAAAAACTTACGCAGTGCTAAGAATTTCAGGATGCACATTATACTCCTTCGCGAACACAAACGGGACAATTCCTTGTGGCAAAGCTGCCTGTTTTTTTATTGAATAAATTTGCCACAAAGGGAAATTAAATATAAATGACAATAAATACTATAGTAGCTCACAGCAGAAGTGAATACTAAAAACATATAACTTCTTTCATCTTATAACAATGGATGTTACCTGAATGATGGCGACGCGGAGGAGGACGTCACGGAGGCCGACGATGTAAGAAGCGACGGTCATGACGGCAGGTCCGATGAGAAATCTAATAGCCGCCGCTAAAGCTGCTCTTCTGTTTCCACAAGCTATTATTCTTGGGTTTAACGCCATGAACAACCCTTTTTCACATTCATTCACAAACTATTAAAAGGCTTTAATTTAACAAATTATTTAATACAGTTCTGCCTTTTAGTTTTTTTTTTTGGCTCCAAAAGAGTGATAATTAAGATAATCACAATTCGATCACCACTCTAAAAACATCATCATCAACATCCTATATTAATCTTCAATAAAGTTCGATTTAAAAGGAAATTTTATTATAATCAGTTGATAGAGGTTTCGACTGAAACATTAGTAATGTCAAAAAAATGAAAGATAAATTAATAATGTTTACTTGAAGAGAGAAAAAATACTGTAGTTTCCTTTCAAGACAAGAGGGTGAGACATGTTATGATGATAAGCAGAGAACTGTGGAGCATGCTTTCTGCAGTGAAGCCAGTTTTGTTTGCTTTTTTGATACAAACATGTTTTTTAAAAAAGATTTGAAAAACTTGAAAAGAAAAGAAAAAAAAGTAAAATAGAATCATGCAGCCACATGATTTTAGGTTTTTAAAACAAATATTTTTAATTAAAAAAAAACCCTAAAGAATGAAGGTCAGAATAAAGAGCAGAATTGACTGTTTTATGGTATTAAATGAGTAATAAATGAAAAAGAGATTAAACAAAATACTGACCAAGACTGAACATAGCCATGCCTAGACCTGCATCTGAGAGTATGGAGATAGACTTTGCTATAAGAGCTGGCATTTCAATGTTCCACCTGCACAGACCACATCATCTTTAATTCCAAAGATCTTTCTCAAATCTTTATCTTTCAAACTTAAACTCAATTTCAAACTAAGTGTTTTAATAATATCAGAAATAGTACCTAAAGGAGATGAGCGACCAAGTGATACCGAATAAACTAGAGTAAGTGTTGGGATTACGGATAAGTTTTCTCCAAACCATAATGAGAATGAGTCTTGTCATTACACTTGTTGGTGGCATCACTTTTGCTTGTTGCTGTGTTTTGGTGTTGCTTATGTTGTTTCCACCATTTGTAGCCAAAACTTTACTTTCATCTTCTTTATTACCGAAACTGAACTCTTCTCTCTCTGCGTACTGGTTCTCTGATGAATTAAGACAACAACATTTCAACAATTAATCAATCTACTAACCAAAAAGCCAAAAGAGAGGTTGTTTTTGGTAACAAACAAAGTTTAGGGTGCAGACACAAACAAGAAAGTTAAGTGGGGGACCATACCATTATTATTCCCCTGAGGTACAGAGATCTTAACGTCTTTCTGATGATCGTTAGTAGCAGCAGCGTAATCAGTGTGGTGGTTACCTCCACCACCGAAAACATCTGAGACTGGTGATGCGCTTGAGCTCCACACAAACATGTGAAGATCTCTTCCATTTCCGTCTTGTCTCTTCCCACCAGCAACCGGAGCGTTTCCTTTCACCGTTGTAGCTCCTCCACCACCGGTTTGCGGCGAGAACATCCCAGGATTTGGCGCCGGATAATGAGCTCCACCACCACCACCACTTCCTCCAGATTGGTAATGAAACCTTCCAGCTCCAGCAGCTGTTGGTTTAGCATTACTGTCTTCTTCATAGTTAGAAGGTCTGGGAGTTGGACCTTTGGAACCAAACACTGCTTCTCCGGGACCGAAATTAGAGTTCCGAGCACCACCACCAGCCATCATCGAGTAGAAATCAGTATGGTTAAAGCTAGAGCCACGGGGCGTTGGATTTCTAGAACTCTGAAGTGAATAAATCTCTGCGTTGGTTAGATTCGAAGGTCTAGGAGTCGCTGATAAGCCTTGAGATCTTCTAGAGTAAATATCAGACCTCGATGCGTTAGAACGACGAACAGTAACATGAAGCTTCCCATCTTCTTTAATCTCAGCTTCAGTTTCTAGAGGTAATCTACCATCTAACGACATAATGTCTGAATCAACATGGATCGAGACAATAGATCCAGCTGTGTCCGGAAACTGCTCAGAGATCAAGAGCTTCGCGCCACGGTACTCGAAGAGAAAGAGCATGAGAGTGTACCAAATGATACACTGAAGAACAACGATTTGAACCATGAGTGCACCAGAGAAATCACCGTACATGCCTTTGAGAAGAGGAATCCCCATGACTAGAGTGTTGGGGAGAGTTGAGAGAGAGAAGAGAGTGATGGTCCAGTCTAGTGAGCCGTTAGGGCTGAGTTTGCACCACAGGAAGAGAAGAGAGAGGACGATGAGTTTCTGGAGAGAATCAGCGGCGAGGAAACGGAGGTTCATTTTGTAAGGATTGTTTGCAGCGATGAAGTGGAAAGAGAGGAGAGGAACAGCGAAGAGAGCAACGAAACGGTTAATGCCAGAGCATTGGTCTGGTGTGAAGATTTTCCACCATTTGACAGAGCCGTAAGCAAGGATCATAGCTACGTATAACGGAACCATCGCCGTCATAACGTGGTAGAAATCCGCCGCCGTGATCATCCTGTTTTCGCCGGAGAAGACAGAGAAGAGCCGCGTTTAGAAAGTTTGGAGAGAAGTGGTGGAGAGGTAAATAAAAAGAATAAAGGGAGTGTTGAGAAGAGACCACATTTTATTTTTCTTTTTTTTTTTCCCGTGGTGAAAAGACATTTTTATATTCTTTTAAATCTTTATATAAAATAAACATAAATGATTAGGAAAGTATTTTTTATTAAAAAAAATATTCTTTATATTTTT
>JAKUCM010003611.1:0-62608 GCA_023374145.1 Lepidium sativum
GAAAAGAGAGAGAAGGGAAAAAGGAAGTTGTGTGAGAAAGTAAGGAAAAGTCTGGGGTTTTGATCGAACAAGGCCAAGTGCCATTCAGACAAGGCTAAATGTCATTCAAACAAGGCTAAATGTCATTCAGACAAGGCAATGTGTCATTCAGACAAGGCCAAGTGTCATTCGGACAAGGCCAAGTGTCATTCGGACAAGGCCAAGTGAAATTCGGACAAGGCAATGTGTCATTCGGACAAGGCCATGTGCCATTTGGATAAGGTCGCGAGAATTTCGGACCAGGCTGCGTGAAGTTCAGACAAGGGTCGCGTGAAATTCGGACCAGGCCGCGGGAAATTCGGACCAGGCCGCAGGAAATTCGGACAAGTCCATGAAATTCGGACAAGGGGAGTGATAGTGTCCGAACGGGTAGTGTGTTCGGACAGGAAGTGAAATATTCGGACAGGAAGTGAAGTGTTCGGACAGGGAAGTTGAGTGTCCGAACTGAAGGGAGTGATAGTGGGAAGTGGTTGGATCGTCCATGGGTCGGTCCGTGACATAAGTGTCCAGCGGATTGGACTTGATCCAATTCAGGTGGGCTCGAATTTGGCCCACCTTGGGGCGAATTAGGGTTAGGGTTTTTCACCCAAAACCCTATAAATAAGGATCAAAACTGCCGCAGCCCAAAAATCATCACGAAATCTCTAAGGAAATCGGAATCATTGCGAAAGAACTCTAAGACCGATTTTTGCCGAATCGAGCAAGGGAAAGAGCGGATCGAGAGCGATCAAAACCGGATCCGAGTATCTTGTTTGGCAATCGCATCAAGAGGTGTCAGTGTCAGAAAAAGCTAAGGCAAAGGTGAGTTTTTCGGGACCGTTGAGGTGATTCTTGGTTCGTTTTGGGAAATAGTGGGATTAAGCCTTAGATGGGTTAGGATTGTGTGATTGATTGGATGAATATGTACTGTTTTCCGTTCATGATTGGTGTTTTGGTTGATTCGGGTGAATTCGAGTAACTAAGGCAACATATCTGATCGGACTCTGAGCATATGAGTATGCTGGACTCTGTGCATGAATAATGCTATCTCTCACTTGATTGCTTGTTGTTAGATACGTATCTGGTTTGGCCTAGTGGGACGAAATGACCGACTCACTAAGCAAATTCGTTTGCTTACCCAATCTGCGTGATTGTAGGTGATTTACCCAAAGACCGTGAAAGTGGCTAAGTAGGAGCGAGACCGAGGCGAGAAGGAGGAAGGATGGAATAAGACTGGGTTACAATAGGTCTAGACACATTTTAATTCAAACATTCTTGCAAACTTGTTGTACTAGAACCTCTTGAGTTGGTTTATGCATATGTTTTGGGCTTATAAAACTGTCAAAAACCCGAAAAAGACTAAGTAAAGAAAGAACCTAAAACTGACTAAGTATTTGGTCCGCCCAAGGCCAAACTGAATCGAATCCGGACGTAGACATCTTGAGTTAGAGTGTCACACTATGCCTGTGTATGTATAGGCAGGGTATGCAAAATCTCACCTTTTCACGCAGATCAACAATAGAATTTTGTCACAGATGCTTGGTTTCCATAAGGTTATGGTTTTTGAAAGTGTAGACAATCTGCAAGACTTGAGTAAGATTTTGCCTACTCCCCCCATACCATACATACCCATAATCCTGAGTCCATCTCTGGTGGGTGGGTATAACTTCCGGAGTCCAAAGCTGAGAGAGCCTCTGCTTTGGAAGGTTAAACTTGCAATTACTTATATAAGCTGATAAAATTGCACTAGATTTCACTAATCCGAAATGTATTTGGATTGCATGTTGCATTGCTTGAATGTGTGTTTTGTGCAGAGGGAGGTAAATCTTACTCTTCGAAGCCATCATACCATTGAAATCATATTTTTCACTTCGTGATCCAGAGCCGTTACATGAGGTACTCACTTCAACGGATCACAATATCAGATTTGCATCGACCTTGTGTTATTAATTCTTGTGAATGAGCTGTTTTTTAAAGAATATGATGGATATATCAAAGCTTTGGAATATTTGAAGCCCAAGGTAAGAAACTTCAGGTTATTATCTTTCCTAGACAGCCACACGAAGGTTCTTTGTCACTTCTTCCGTGTTTGTCAATGAGCTTTCATTGATTAAGTACAACAGCTGGTTGGAATACAAAATAATTAATTGCATGGCTTAGTTTTCCTGCATATATTATAAATTAGTCTTTAGTTTAATATCTAAAACAGAGGTTCTAATCCTTGATGACTCGATGGTAATATTTTATTTTCATCACAGATACAAGTGACGTCCTTGGACTCACTGAAAGCGAAGTTACCAGATCGAAGCTCTTTCCTAGTTTAGCTTTTCCCCTCCCAAGTAAAAATTAGTTGATTAATATTTTTCTTTTTCCTAGACCGTTGTGTATAATCGAATTTCATTTCTTCTCATATTCACTACTATTATCTTCATGACTGCTGTTTTTTATCTCTCTATATTCTTGAGCTGCGTTGGAAGGTCATGCCTCAGTCTCGTTGTCTTGTGATCATGTGGTTAATCATCAGTTGTCTCAGTGGTTATGCGTCATGACTTATACAGTTATACTTACAATCTTGTCAAGAATCTAGCGGCACTGCAGAATCCATGGGAGTGCTCACGGAAGAGTTAAAAGGGCGTTTTCAAAGGCTTTCCTAAGCCTAGGTCCTGACCACTGAGAACCAGTAGAATTTTTTGCTTAGTACTTATGGGCTAAGCTTCAAGGCGTCCTTTGTTTTCTTTCTTTCTTTTCCCACAAGTTCTTAAGGTTATTTTTTTTAGTCTTTCTTGCTCCAGATCTTTTAGAAAGAGTTCTCATTACGAGGGAAGGGACATGTTGATGCGGAGAGGCTCAGTTCTCAGGGAGATCTTGATGTGCTGACCGAGCCAGTTCCAGTGATTTGTTAAATCAGTGTTGATTGATTTTTTGTGTGTGTGTGTGGTTTGACTAATGGACTTGTTCGTATATATGCTTTTGAAAAACACAAGGTTGTATTAGGCATGGTAGTAGAAAGGAAGATTATATCTTGTAGATGATTTTCCCATCATCAAGTTGAAATGAAAGTGACATAGCCACTATAGATTTGTTTACAACTGTCTTATTCAGAATCTTACCATATTTACATAAAAATATGATGCTACCATGCATAGTGACGATACAAAAAGAAGACTTTTGACTCATTCAAATCTTTCCAGCAAAATTCCAAGGTGTGGATTTATTTCTTTGCTTTTACCTAATCTTTTCTTCTCGCATTTACTAATTTGCATTTCAAGATTAAGCTTCCTCGTTGCAGTTGCATTTGTGAATTTTTCTTTAGTGTCAAGTGCAAGATGGGGGGTTGTGTCTCTATCCAAGTATCATGCGATCAAGTGTTCAACCATCTAGCTAGTTGCTTTTACAGAAAAGTGAAGTATATTCATAATCTCAAGAAGAATCTCAAAGCTCTGGAGACAGCCATGGAAGATTTCAAGGCACTGCGAGCTGATCTGCTACGTAAGGTGCAGATGGCAGAAGAAGGAGGTCTACAAAGGCTTTATCAAATCAAGGTATGGCTGAAGAGAGTCAAGTTTGTTGAGTCCCAATTCAATGATCTAAGAAGTAGTAGTAAAACTGTCGAGCTTCAAAGGTTGTGTTTTTATGGTGCTGGCTCAAAAAGCTTAATATTGAGTTATAGCTACGGAAAAAGGGTTGTCTTGATGTTGAATGAAGTTGAAGACTTGAAATCTAAAGGAGTTTTTGAAGAGGTGGCTCATCCAGCTAGGAGAGCTGTGGGCGAGGAAAGGCCTCTGCAGCCGATGATTGTTGGTCAGGAAACAATTCTTGAAAAGGCATGGACCCGCCTCATGGATTATCAAACTAAGGTTATGGGTCTCTACGGTATGGGTGATGTAGGAAAAACAACTCTTCTCACTCAGATCAACAATAGGCTTTGTGACACTGATGATGGCGTTGAAATTGTCATTTGGGCTGTGGTATCTGGTGATCTACAAATCCACAAGATACAAAAAGAGATTGGAGAAAAAATAGGATTTACAGACGTGGAATGGAACAAGAAAGGTGAAAACCAGAAGGCAGTCGACATACTCAATTTTCCATGCAAAAAGAGATTTGTGTTGCTTTTTGGATGACATATGGGAGAGAGTGGACTTAACTAAGATAGGAATCCCAAATCCAGCAAGTGAAAACGGATGCAAAAGAGCATTCACCACTCGCTCTCTTTGTGTATGTTCCAGCATGGCGGTTCATGATCCTATAGAAGTCCCGATGTTTAGGTACAGATGATGCGTGGGATTTGTTCAGGAAAAAGTTGGAGAAATCACATTAGGAAAGCACCCAGACATTCCTGAAATTGCAAGAAGAGTAGCTCGAGCATGCCGTGGCTTGCCACTAGCCCTAAACGTCTTTAAAGAGACAATGGCATGCAAGAAGACGACGCTAGAATGGGATCATGCAGAAGATGCATTAACAACATATGCTGCAAAATTTGGTGCTGTGAAGGAGAAGATTCTTCCTATATTGAAATACAGCTATGATAATCTGAAAAGTAACAGTGTCAAGTCATGTTTCGTATATTGCTCTCTGTTTCCTGAAGATGATTTAATAGAAAAAGAGAGGCTTATAGATTATTGGATATGCGAGGGTTTCATTGATGAATATGAAAATATAAAGCAAGCTGTGGACCAAGGCCACGTGATACTTGGCACCCTTATGTATACCTCTTTACTAGAGGAGGGAGGAAGGTTCCACAATAAGTCATATGTGAAAATGCATGATGTGGTTTGCGAGATGGCCCTGTGGATAGTCTGATCTTAAGAAGCCTACAGGAATTTGCATTGTACCAGCCGGTGTTGGGTTAAACCAAATGCCAAGGGTCAAGGATTGGAAAGTTGTTAGAAGGATGTCATTGGTAAATACTAGGATTAAAGAGATACATGGCAGTCCAGAGTGTCCTACATTTACAACTTTTGGATCTGTCATGAAATGTCAATCTCATTGAGTTGCCGGAGCATTTATCAGAGTTGGTTTCGCTGCCATATCTTGACTTGTCAGAATCAAACATAGTGAGATTGCCAGTTGGTTTTCAAAAGTTGAAAAAGCTGATGCATCTGAATCTAGAGTCTATGTTGTGCCTTGAGAGTTTTTCAGGGATATCACATTTCTCGAATTTGAAGACATTGAAGCTACTGAATTTCAGAAAGTGGTGAACTATAAGCCTATTGGAGGAGCTGGAATGCTTGGAGTATCTAGAAGTTCTACTAACCATAGAGATCACATCAAGTACAACAGCTTCGGAACAATTGTTATGCTCTCACAAATTGGTGAGATGTCTTCAGAAGGTATCTATTAAATACCTGGACGAAGAAGCAGTCAGGATATTGACTTTGCCATCTATAGGTGATCTCCGGGAAATCTTTATAGGAGGATGTGGAATGCAATAGATAACAATGATAGAAAGGAACACAAGTCTGAGAAGCCCATGCTTTCGTAAGCTATCCAAAGTTTTAATAACTGGTTGCAATGATCTTAAGGATTTGACATGGTTTTTGTTTGCTCCTAACCTCACTCATCTCAATGTTTGGAACTGACGCCAAGTAGAAGAAATAATAAGCCAAGAGAGCTCTTCCAGGGTTGATATTGTTCCTTTCAGGAAACTAGAATATCTACACTTGTGGGATTTACCTGAACTGAAGAGCATATATTGGAGTCCTTTGCCTTTCCCGTGTTTGAATCAGATATATGTACAAAAGTGTCGAAAGCTGAGAAAGCTTCGATTGGATTCTCGAAGTTGCATTATGGCAGGTGAAGAACTTGTCATACAATATGGAGATGAAGAGTGGAAAGAAAAAATTGAATGGGAAGATAGAAGCCACAAGACTCTGTTTCTTACCATCCTGCAAGTTGGTTTTGTATAATCAATGAGCAAAAACAAGACAGGTTATGTATGGTCTCAACGGTCATATCGTTATTGTTCCGCCTCTCTCTACGCTTCTTACATTCATGGAGCTTCTACTTTCTCTTCCACTGTGTCTCCTCTTGTTATATTTTAAACTGTTATCCGGATTGTATTTGTATGACTTCCATCTTCTTTTGTTTCAGTCTTTTCTCAATTATTGATTTGTATTAATTTAGTCCCACAGACCAATTTCTCTTAAAAAGATCCAATGTGGTTGATTATATTGACACTTAAAAGCAATGTAATCTACTCAAAGACTCGTTCTATCAGAAGATAATTTTTGTTACAATGACGTAAAAATGAACCTGTGATGTCTGTCACCTCTACTGAAGTTTACTTCATTTCATCTGGACGATCCCAGCGCTTATAAGCTTCTGAATCTTGTTCATAACCATTGGGTTCTGCATGTGTTTCTGTGCTGCGCTTGGATTCTCCTGAAGATCAGTCAGTACCTGTTTGAAGAACGGTTTTCGATTGTTAAAGAGGCATACTAACGTACAAACACAATACGATTCCTCAGACATGATCAGATAGTTCACAACAGATTCTTCAGATATATGATCAAACTTTATTTTCAGCTATAGAAGCAGATCATACTATTACAATTTACAAATTGGAAGAGAGTATGTTTCATTACCTGTCTCATTACAGGATCTGTGAGAATGTTTTGGATTTCTGGGTCTTGCATGCCCTTTGCCTACACAACATATGTAGAAAACCCAGAGTTCACAACTTGGCTTTCTTTTAATTGGGAAAGGGACAAATATACATGAGAATTGTCAGAGGATAACCTGTCTCTCTTTCAATTCTTCAGGAGTAAGGTTGATTTGTTGTACACATCTACAAAACAGATTTAAATTATATTACGCAAATTCATTGCAATAGATCAAAGAGGGAGTAATCTTGAAGTGCATGTGCGTATGTAATACCTTCTAACACCATCAAGCAGTTCCTGATTATTAGGATCACGTTTGAGACCCTCTTGGTATGTTTCCATCGCGTTGTCATACTCCTTCATGAAGAATTGGACTGCAGCTTTTCTGCTGTATCCTTTAGAGAAGGTTGGATCTAGCTCAATACACTTTTCTGCATCCTTAAGTCCTTCAGGCATAGCACCCAGCTTAGTGTAACAAGCAGCTCGGTTGCTATATGCCTAACATAAGGTGTGAAAAAAGCAAATGATTATGAACAATCAAAATTAAATATCTTCGTCAGAAACCTTGAGAATGTATGAATAACGAAATGGCCTCACTTTTGGGTCTTTTGGGTTCCTTCTGATTGCTTCAGTGTAATGTTTTACAGCATCAGGATACTTCTGTTCCTTGAAAAAATCATTGCCTGTATAAAAAACGCCCTATCAGCAGCAACAAAAATGCTAATTTGTTCATGTTTTCATGGTTCCTTCAGCTTTCCTTTCTCAAACAATAAAAGACATTGCAAAAGCAAACACCTTTTCACGCTCCTCATCCCCGATTTTAGGGTCAAAATACTCCTTCTGCTCCCACTCTTTTTTTGCTCGTTCAGCCTCGTTCAGTCTCTTCAGTGTATCAGGGTTACGGTGCTCTGTAAGAGCTTTCTGGAAAGCTTCAATTGCAGGTTCATAGTCTTCTGAGCATTTCGCCATCTTGGTCAAAGCAGTCCCTTTTCTAGTCAAAGCTCTAGCTATCATCTTGTAATCTGACCTAAGCTCTCTACCCCTGTCCACTGCCTTGTCACAATCCTCGATACACTCATTGTACTGAATCAAAACACAATGATGTTCAAAACCAATCACCATTGTAGCACATGCCAAGCAAAATATCTTTCTAGCCTATCAGCATATAAAGGGAGAAAAAAAGACATCACACGTATAAAAATCGTACCTTCCCCATTTCAAGATAAACAGCAGCATGACTTGTGATATACGAGATGTCTTCATCATCAATCTCAATAGCTGTCGAATAATGCTGAATAGCAGTTTCGAATTCCTTCTTTTTGTACGCAGCATTTCCATGCTCTTTCTCTTTTTTGGCTTTCTTCTTCCTCTCTCTCATCTCCTTCTCCTCCGTCAACACCGGCTCCGGTTCAGGCTCTGGTTCTCGTTTCTTCTCAACATCCGGTTCTTTCCTCATCTGCCGGAGGAGGCGGCCTAAACTTAACATTCAGTAGAACTCCAAGCGATTGCATCACTCTCTGGTCTTTCAAATACATATTGAGATTGCTGGGGTTCTTCTGAATTTCCTGCATCATGTTAACAAAATCAGGCTGTTGTAAGAAACCTCTAGTTGAAGGATCAGAGGTTAGCTTCGTCCACATCTCCGGTCCTTTGAAAGAATCTCCGAACGGATTCGGCGTCGAAGGCGGTGCAGTACGTGACCTGGAAGCAGAAGCCTGAGCATCAGCCAATCCAGATTTCAACGCCTCGTTGCTAGGATCAATCTCCAATCCCTTGTTATAAGCTGCGACGGCTTCTTGGAACTGATTTAACCCTAAGTGAGCAGCACCAAGACGGCTATACCCCTTAGGCCAATCTGGTTTGAGTTCAACAGTCTTCTCCGCATCGGATAGAGCATCGGCGTAGTGATGAAGCGACGCGTGAGCAGCGGAACGGTTAGAGAAGAGGACATGATTGGTTGGAGCAAAATGAATGGCTTCGGTGAAGTGACGTATGGCGGAAGTAAAGTCACCGGAAGAGAAAGCGGCGTTTCCTTTAACTTTAGCTTCGTCCGCCATGGTTAAATCTGTTGCCTTGGCACTTTCTCTTTGTGTCTATGGAGACTTGGAAAAATAAACCTTTAACAAAAGACTTTTTTTGTTTTTGGGGTTTTGCGAAATTGGGGACTGTTTGGATACGAGAGTAAGAGTTTGTTAGTGGTGTAGCTTATCCGGGTTGCAGTTATCCTCATTCCGTTTAAATTAAAATTATTAAGAAACGAGGTCGTTTTATCGTTGTTGTCATATAAACTCCGGTTTTCAGTAGACCAATGATATCTTCTCCGATTTGATCGTTGACACTCCCAAATATATGGTTTAATTTGTGCATATATATATATATATTTTATTTTTTGGTTAATCGAAAAAGAGTCTAAACCGAAATCCAAACTAATTTTTTGGGAGTCCGACACAGCTTGAATTTAGAAATCCGATGATTAAATAGAAATAATCATTAGCAGACTAACAAAACAATTCCTCCTTTAATAGAAACTAATGTACCATTGTACAAATATTGTTTTTTGCAATGCTCTTAGTTATAAAAAGAAAATTTGTTGCAGTATATAATGATTAATAACACATTATGTTTTGATCTACAATTTATTTCCATTACATTTTATTACTCTCTTTATTTTTATATGAGTCAATTTAATTTGTGTTCATTACTTTATCTTATGATTACTACTTTAATTTGTATTATTGTCCCGAAGAAGACATATAAACCAAAATGCGATCATATCTCCCATTTTTCATTTACGTCTTATTTATATATATTTTAAGTGTGTATAAACTAAAATATAATAAATTTAACCTGTAATTATTAGACACACGCCTTGAGCTGGCCAACAGTGAAATCATGAGGGTTGGTGTGTATATTTATTTTTGAAAAATGGTTGACTTTCGCAGTCTTACAGTCAACTCAAATAGAATTCCAATTTTCTTAAAATATTTTATGTTATCTACATATCATTGAATTCACTGTTTATACATATTGAATTGTGCAGTGAATTTATATTCAAAACTTAGCAAAGGTCATAATTAGTTGAGTTTGATGAGCTATAGTGCTCGTTGAATTTGGAGATCATCCAGTAACTTTTCGTATTCATCAATGATTCAAATCGCATTATATAATTAGTCGTTTGGTGCATGGTATAGTGATTAAAGCCATGCATTTAGACTATTTTTACGTATAATTATTAATGATAATTACCTTACTAATTATTCGGATTATAAGAAAAAGAAAAACGAATAATTAGAATTTATTCTGTGCTTGGTAATTATATATAGTGGGCAGAGTATACTTCAGAATTGTATAACTCTATTAATTGTAATATACACCCGGCCGTGCCTCACATTGATCACAAAAGACATTTTCCTAAGGCTATCAATTATCTTTTAAATTTAAAAATCATATTTTTATATAAATTAGTTAATTTAACTAATTAAAATAAATTTTACTTTACGGAACTATAAATATATTAGATAGTTGCATTTCGGGTTCATAGTTTTTCCAAAAATATTTTAGTGTAAAAATATGTATATTATTTAAAAATCTTGTTATACTAAAATCTATATATACAGTATAATAAAATATATTTTAATTAAAATATATAATAAATTGTAGAAAGTATTTATAATGTTTAAATCATATTTTATTTAAATTATATAATGCTTCTATTAATAGAAAAATTATATAAAAAATATAAATAAAAATTAGTAAAATCGTATTTTACAATATGGCTTAGAGATGGGAAAAATATCTATAAAATCTGACTCGATTCAATATTTGCTTCAATTTGATCCGAAAATCTAGATATTTATAAAATTTTGGAGCAAACCAAATAAGAAAATCTAATATCTGTTAAAATGAAACAAATATCAAGAATTATTTTTCAAAAGATCGGGTATCTGCTCCGATTCGTATCCTAATAAATACATACATAAAATCTTAATTATGTATACATATATTGAATAGTGTTATGCATATTTATATGGTTAGAGATAAATAAAATATAGCAGGCAAATAATTTTAATTATTTTATATATTTCTTTTATAATGGTATTAGTTTTTGTCATGTGATATACTATGAGTTTAGTTTTTGGGATTAGTTTGACTAAAAGTTTTTAATCCTTAATAGTTAGCTATAGTTCCATTTTAAAAATTTATATTGAAGATATTTATTTTGGGTTTAAGAATTCATACTGACATTGGTTTTTAATATATATTTTCATTATTTTTCTGATTTTTCTATATTGTATCTTTTATTAATTGTGTAAAAACGGATCAGAGCAAATTATTTATGGATCTTTGAAATGAACGGATATCCAGAATTCCAAATATCCAGAAAATTTTAGATCAAAGTGGATCACAAAATCATATATTCAGATAAGACGGAGCATGTTACATATATTACAAATTTTATGGGTGTTGACTCCGTGCCTACCTTTAAAATGTAGCTTAGACTCCATATACGTAAGTACAACACTAACCACAATATATGATATTGAAAATTTCTTATTAATTTGCATTACATTTTAAAACAACATATTATATCGAACCTTACATAAAAATAAAACATATTCAGTAAATTATATTTTGAGATCAGCATTGTTTTGTTTTCAACATGATCTGTCTCACACTTATATATATATATATATATATAATTGTGATTTTCTATATATAGCAGTTTGTTCAGATTTTGGACTAATTTTTTTTTTATCAGCATCGAGTCGCAACTAACTGACCCAATAACCAAATTTATATATAAAGTAAATTGTAGAACTCGACATCTGTATGTGCAAATGCACACACCTTTAATGAATTTACACTATGTCACTAGATTAAAACATGCAGAACTAAAACCAATTTTTATTAATACCAGAATGACGTCAATTTTTTTTTACCAAAACTTAAATGAAATCATAACAAAATGAAATTTTGCGCTTAAACCACTAATGCTACCAGTGTTGTGCCTAGCATTACAGGGGCCTAAGACAACTAAAACAATATTTAACATATATATTTTTATAACATCTATTTTTAAAATAACAAATATAAATAAAACATAAATTATTTTTTGTTATAATATAAATTTTTTTGTAGTTTTGATAAACTTCTTTCACAATTTTTTTGTAGCATAGGTTTGCTTTCAATATTTATAATAGAATTAATGACTCAACTACTGCACAATTATACACTAATAACTTTAATACTCTTCAAAAAGTTTGAAAAGGTTGTAGGAAAAGTCACAAAAAGAATTTTTTTTCCACTTATTTACAAAACCGCCACTAAAAAACAGCTAAAAAAAGAACTACTAATTTTTTTTTTCTTCTTCCTCTTCGAAAAATTTATTCTCCAAAATTCAACTTTTTCTTCAAATTTTTCAACTAGATCTTGTGCATTGAAGGTAATGTAGCATATGTTTAGGGATTTTGAACTCTTAATTGTTCGATTTAGAGATTTCGAAAACCTTTCGATTTCTTTTCAATGGTTTTTGCTAAACTTACAAATCGACCGATTCCATGATTTTACAACCATGAGAAGTATCTACTAGAAAGAACCAATGATTTTTGTCGAATTTTCAACTCCCACAAACTAAAACAATTTGATTCATAGATCCAAAACCAAGCAAAAGAATCTCAAAAGAATTTTTAAACTCTACTACACTAGCGTTTCTAACTCCACCAATATAGTTTATAGTGTGATAGAGTTTGGTAGACTTTGGTAGAGTTAGTGTTCAGTGTGGTAGATTTAGGGGAATCTATTTGATAATGTGGTAGAATTTGGTAGAGTCTTATTTGATTGTGTGGTAGAGCTCGGTGGAGTTAGTGACAGTAGTGTGGTAGAGCTTGGTAGAGTTATATGGTAGAGTTCGTCCACGTGTGGTAGTGTTTGGTAGAGTCTTATTTGATAGTGTAGTAGAGCTTGGTAGAGCTTGGTAGAGTTATATGGTAGAGCTCGTCCACGTGTGGTAGAGTCTTATTTGATAGTTTGTAGAGCTTGGTAGACGGTAGTGTGGTAGAGCTTTGTCGAGTTATATAGTAGAGGTCGTCCACGTGTGGTAAAGTCTGATTTGATAGTGTGGTAGAGCTTGGTAGACGGTAGTGTGGTAGAGTTTGATAGAGTTATATGGTAGAGCTCGTCTACGTGTGGTAGATTTTGGTAGAGTCTTATTTGTTAATGTGGTAGAGCTCGATAGTGTGGTAGAATTTGGTAGTGTGGTAGAGCTTTGTAGAGTTTGGTCGACCACAATACCGTCTACCAAGCTCTACCACACTATCAAATAACACTCAACCACATGTGGACGAGCTCTACCATATAACTCTACCAAGCTCTACCATACTACCGTCACTAACTCCACCAAGTTCTACCACACTATCATATAAGATTTTATCAAAATCTACCACACGTGGATGAGCTTTACGGAGCTATACTAAGCTGAACCACACTACGGTCTACCAAGCTCTACCACACTATCAAATAAGACTCTACTACTAAACTCTACCACACTTTGGTAGAGCTTGGCGGAGTTTGGTCAGCTTAAGCTGACGTGGTGGCAGATCTACGCGATTAGCACGCACTGACGTGACACAATTCATTAATGACATTTATGTTATTACGTTTTTGTTTACACATCTTAAAAATGCAAAATGACAATTTAAGAAAAAAATAAGAGTATTTAAATCATTATGGATAATTCTAGAATATTTAACTTATTATCCTATAATTATAAAGTACCTGAGTAAATCACCATTTATAATATAAGAGTAATTTTAAAATATACCAATTTAAAGATTTCTTTATTCAAAAATGTTATTTTCTTATAAAATTGAATCAAAGCAAAAAAGTATTTCTGAAAGAAGATTTTGGCTTAAAGGACAACTTAACCATTTTTGTAATATAGCTAATCACAAATAAAATTTAATCAATTTTAGATTTAACTTTTTTTAGGAAAGACCGGTGGAAATAAATCTAATATAATTTCCAAAATAACTGATTTTTTGCTAAATATAATCAAATTCTTGGAAAACATGCTAAGATAAAAAAGTTTGATTATTTGTGTAATATAAATCAGAAAATCATTATAACATATGAATATTAAAAAAAATTAGGGGCCCAAAAATTATATTTATCTAAAAAGATTTTATTCGAATGCATTTTTTACTCATTAGACACACCTCTATATGCTACCATAGCAAATGTATATAGCAATACTTCAAAGAATTCTAAATATGTCGTTGAATGCACTTCAAACTATGATGAGGTTCTATAGTTGGATCTAACCTAAAAATAACAACACTACAAGAAAACATCGCGAAATCCGACGGCATTTCCGACCGGACGAGTTGGGTCGGATTTTTCTGACAATAAATCCGACCATAAGCAACATTTAAAGCAAACTTTGAAAAACGGTCGGTAGTGGTCGGTAAATTCCTACCAACACCGACCACTTTGTTTTACCGACCACTACCGACGACTGTTGTAGGTTTTGGTCGGAAAATTTCCGACCACAACCGACAGGTACTTGTTTCCGACTGTTAGCGACGTTACCAGTACAAAACGTTCCACATGTGTCGATTTCAATTGTAACCGAAGGTGGGTATGTGCGTCATTACCCGTCGGAAACGGTAGGCATTTACTTCTACATATAACTGAAACGATCCACTTCCCTCACCACTCTCATTTTTGCATAAATTACCAAACATAATGGCAAATATCAATTTCCGGTCTTGGATGGATGAAGATAGAAACGATCCGGAGACGGGGTTACTTACTGAAGCGTATGCAGCAGGGATGAAACAATTTATGGAGTTTGCCGGAAATCAAAGCATAACTCGTGAAACTGGTAAGATGTACTGCCCCTGTCCTAAATGTAAAAATATGAGATTTATTTATGTAAAACAAGTATGGCTGCATCTATATAGTCGAGGTTTTATGCCTGGGTATAAAGTATGGTACTCGCATGGAGAGAATCCAGATATGGTTAATTTTGCAAGTACTAGTGCAAATGTAGAAGGTGGTTTTGGTAGTGGCGGAACTATGCTAGAAGATTTTGGAAGTATTGGTAATGTAAGAAGGTCCACTGAATGTTTTGAGGGGGATGCAGTGGTGGAATCGAGAGGTGATTTAAAAAACGTTATTGGTTCAATTCAGATGGTGAACGATGCATTCAGGGATAACATTCCTGATTTTGAGGTGGGAACAAACAGAGGGGAATAACCAAATATTGAAGCACAAAGTTTTTATAATATGTTGGATGCAACAAAAAAGCCGTTGTACGGTGGGTGCGAGGATGGCATATCACCATTATCAACTGCAACTGACTTGATGAACATAAAGACAAATTACAATTTAGCTAAGTCATGTGTTGATGCAATAAATTTGTTTAGCAGGACTCTACCGAAAGATAATATCGCCCCAAGTTCTTACACCGAGGTGCAGAAATTGGTTGCGGGACTTGGGTTACCGTACGAGATGATAGATGTTTGTATCGATAATTGTATGATTTACTGGAGAGAAGATTCAGATATGTTGCATTGTCGATTTTGTCGGAAATCTCGGTTTCAGGAAACAGGGGGTAGAAATCGAGTCCCGTATAAGCGGATGTGGTATTTGCCACTAGGAGACAGGTTAAAACGGTTGTATCAGTCAGAGCATACTGTTGCTGCAATGAGATTGCATGCGGAACATAATTCCCCAGGAGAGATTGCACACCCTTCAGATGCGAAAGCATGGAAACATTTTAATTTTGTTTATCCATATTTTGCAGCAGAAAGCAGGAATGTGTATCTTGGCTTATGTACAGATGGGTTCAGTCCGTTCGGGAAACATGGCCGACAATATTCTGTTTGGCCGGTGATTGTGACACCATACAATTTACCGCCATCACTTTGTATGAAGTCAGAATTCTTATACTTGATAGTTGTGGTACCATGGCCTGATCATCCAAGAAAATCAATAGATGTGTTCTTGCAGCCACTAATTTATGAGTTGAATGAATTGTGGGAGAGTGGTGTCGAAGTGTTTGATGTGTCATGTGGTCTGAATTTTATGATGAAAGTTGTACTAATGTGGACTATTAGTGACTTCCCTGCATACGGGATGTTGTCTGGGTGGACGACACATGGTAGATTGTCATGTCCAACGTGTCAAGACAGTACAGAAGCATTCCAATTGAAACACGGAAGGAAAACTTCTTGGTTTGATTGTCATAGGCGTTTTCTGCCAATGGATCACCCATATAGGAAGAGCACTACATTGTTTACTAGAAATAAGAAAGTGATGTACGGGCCACCTCCAGAACCTGATGGTCGTACAATATTAAACCAACTTCGAGATTTTGGTGCGGAAAAAACTAAGGAATGTGGTGGAAATGGCCACTATCCAGTTGACGGCATTGGAGAGTACCACAATTGGCACAAGAAGAGTATATTTTGGGATTTGCCGTATTGGAAAACCCACAAACTAAGACATTGTCTAGACGTCATGTACATTGAGAAGAATGTGTTTGAGAATACTATCAATACTGTTATAAATGTGTAGGGGAAAACGAAGGATAATATGAAATCTAGATTAGACTTACCAGAAATTTGTGATAGAAGATCACTCCATTTACGTGGGAACAATAAAGTTGGACCTGTCCCGATATTTCGTTTGGATGTTGCGAAAAAGGTTTGTATGTATTCAATAATATAAGTACGTAATTTATTTTTTTAAATGAAACTTACCATGGTCATTATAATAGGGGGTGTTTTTTTGATTGGATAAAACACAATGTGCAATTCCCCGATGGCTACGCATCTAATTTGCGCAACTGTGTTGACAACTCGGAGGGAAAATTTATTGGTATGAAAAGTCATGATTGCCATGTTGTTATGCAACGATTATTTCCTTTTGCATTTGCGTATTTGCTACCACGCACTGTGCACGAGGCAATAACAGGTAAAGTTTTCAACAAAGTATCATGTAATTGGGGTTTACGTATTTGAAATTGACAATCAGTTTATAATATTTGTAGGCTTGGGGGCATTTTTCCGTGACCTGTGTTCGCGGACACTAATTGACGACGAGATTAAGAACTTGAAAGAGAAAATTCCAGTAATTTTGTGTAACCTAGAAAAGATATTTCCTCCATCGTTCTTTGATGTCATGGAGCATCTTCCGATCCATCTACCACGAGAAGCAGGTTATTATATTTCCATTATGACTTTAAGTAATTTGTATTTAACTTGATATGCCAATAATTTATATTACAGAGCTATGAGGTCCTGTTCAGTACAGATGGATGTATCCGTTTGAACGATATATGTTTCACTTAAAGAAGAAAGTCAAAAACATGAGCAGAGTCGAGGGTTCCATTGTTGCACAATGCTTGAATGAAGAAACCGCAAATTTCTCTGCAATGTACTTTCATCCAGATATTCAAACCAAGCGACGCAGACCACCCAGACACGATGACGGAGGTCTACACCCAATTTACCCCGCATATGCGCCCGATACATTTTGTCAGGTGGGTAGGTTGAGCGGAAAAGCTAAACAGAGAAAACTAAGTACTGCAGAGATCAAACATATGCATATGTATATTGCAAATAATTGTGGTGAACTCGAGGAACTAGAGCGGTATGTTTTTATTAGTATATATATTGCAATATATCATTCGTGTTTATGTGGATCAGATAATTAAGTTAGCAGAATTAAGTACAGGGTATACATGGCTCAGTTAAGAGCAACTTATCCTAGCCTGTCTGATGAAGATATATACGGTATCAAAGATGGGGAGTTTACCGAGTGGTTAAAATTTTACGTAAGTCGTTCAGAATTTGTTGTGAGACAGTTAACACTTATAAATTTTTTGAATAAATGTATTTGACACGATATTTGAATGTAGGTTACAAAGTGTTCTTCGCTTGGACAACAGTTTCCGACATGGGTTCAAGAGTTTGTTCTGGGTCCAGTGTCAGTTTCGAATTCTTATCCAATGTACTGCACACGAGGTTATGCTTTTAAAATTCTCCGTGAGGGGATGAGAAGACCAACTTCTGATTATGGTGTTTCTTCAAAGTCTGGTGACACAATTTACTATGGGGTGCTGCGAGAGATATTAGAGGTAAGCTACCCATAAATGATGGGTTTGAAATGCATAATTTTAAATTGTGAGTGGTATGACCCTACCGTAGGCACTGGTGTACGCATCAATGAGTTTGGGGTGACGTTTGTTAATTATCGACGTAAGCTCCCGAAATATGATCCTTTCATACTTGCGTTACAAGCAGACCAGGTTTGCTACCTAACATACCCACAAGTTTCAAACAGACGTAACAATTGGATTACAGTAGCTTCCATCAACCCACGTGGAAGACTGAATGGACCTGCAGAACATGATCCTATGCAGCAAGCAACACCGGTGATACTTGGACCGCTTGATATTGAACTTGGTATCGATCTGTGTGTAGATGTCACAGAACACGCTGATGCTACCGTACATGATGACTCTGATGATTATATCGGAGAGTTTGGTAGAGAGTCAACCGGAAGTTCTACAGACACGTCTAACGACTACGATTATGATTCTGAATAAATTTGTGTTTAACAATTTGTATTATGAAACCATTAAATATGTAAAAAAGTTTTATAAATAAGTACGTGCCATTTCAAAATATTTTTTAGACAAAAGTATTAAAAAAATTTGCAAATTGTATGACATTATAAGAGAACCGGTCGGTTCCGGTCGGAAACCAAAACCGACCAACACCGTCGGGAAAGAGGGGGAAAAGAGGGAGGAAAGAGGCGCGAACCGCCAATTTCACGAAAACCGGGGCCTCAATTCACTTGCCACGCGGTCCGACGGTTACCGACCACCCCCGACCGTCTCCGACATTAATACACGACCTTCATCTCTTTCCTTCTCCTCCGCCATTAACAGACACTTCCTCCACTTACAGCCACCACGACCCACTTCGCAAGGCCATTCCGTGACCGGAAAATCTCTATTTCCTCCCGTCCACTCAAACCATGTAAGCTTCTCACCCTCTTCTTTCAAAATTTTTTTCTTTGTTTCTCAAATTTTATTTTTTGATGTCGTGAAATGATTGAGTGAGGTTGGGTAAACGGTTACAAGTAGGAATTGGTTGTGTGGTTTTGTGTAATCCGCAATTTAGGGTTTATGGTGGTGTTTTTTCGGAATTGATTTTTGGTGAAGTTTTACGGATGATTTTAGGTCTAGGATGATGATTTCGCGATTGATTTGCAACAATTTCGACTTCAATTTTGTGTTATAGTTCGTGATTTCTTCGCTCTTATTCTAGAATCATGCTTGTTCCTGGTTGATTTCTTCGCTCTTGTTCGTGATGGTCACGAACCGTCAAGCGAAATCAACCAACAAATTTTTTTCTTAATTATAGTATAAAAAACATTTACTTTACTTCATCAATCTTCTAAATAAATGATACTGTAATTATACTAAAAATATAGTATTATAAAATTTACTACGAAGACTTTGTCTATAAAAAAATTTGTAGGGAATATATATGTTTTTATCACATTTTATAAGTAATTGTAAGTATATGGACAATTTAATAAGGTTTATGATACTTATAAACGTATTTACAACCTATTACAAATTTTACCATACGGTCTAGATTTATTTAATAATTTCAATTAATTATTACAAATAAGACGACCAATTTTATTTTTTTCAGGTCTAATTACAATGACTTTCAGAGACACTTACGTGGTGTAGTTGACTCGGACCAGACACATAGTCCGAGTCCTATCCAGGATTCAGCTCCGGATTCCCAACTACAAAGCTCTGTGGCCAACCTGACGATAGAGCAACTCCTCACTGCAGAAGGTCATCGTCACATTCCCATTCTCGATCCGAACGGTGGTTCTTGGTACTTTATTTTTCCATCCAAATTAAATACTGTCCTACATTTAATTTTATTAAATTATTAAATAAAATTATTTTTAACATTTACTTCTTCAGGTTTCGCTACGAAAAAGGCATCAAGAAGTCGATTCTAAAAATGATTCAGCATCATGTTCCCCAAGCCTATCCTAGGTACAACGATTTTCCCCGGGAACTACAGGAGAGTTGATTCAAATCTTTTACGGTAAAGTATTCCTAAATTTCTAGTATATTTTAGATTTCTATATTACAATTAGTTATATTATACTATTGCAAATTAATTAATTTTTTCAGCAAGATTTTAACTGGGACGTCGATTTGACTCTGTGCGTCAGAGCAGAGTTTGATAAGCAGTGTCGCTCCTCATACAAAAACAACATTCATGAGTGGAAGCAAGCATGGAAGGCTGGCAAACAACAGCATCCTCGGTGCAGACCTGAACTTTTCCAACAGTTCGTAGTTTATTGGGAACACAAGGATACCAAGAAAGTGGCATCCAGAAATTCCATCAACCGGAACAGCACTCACGGAGGTTTAGGAGTCGCTACCCATAACAACGGAGCTCAGACATTTGAGGAGTGTTCTGGTTGGTAACCTCTTAAGTTAACTTACATTTCATTTTAAATTGTTCCAAAATTGTAATTTTATTTTGTAGGCATCTCAACTTGGCGAGGAACCTGATTTATTCGTCCTGATGGAGGATACCCACACAAACAAACATACTAAGCGGGTATAGGACAAGAAGGTGCTCGGTGTTCTCGAGACGGTTAGAAGGAAGACTACAGAGATACTTACACAACGCAGTCAAGAAGCCGAAGGCTGTTCTACTCAGCTAACTCGGGAGGAGATCGATCAGCTCGTCATTGAGGTACAATAAATTTTAACTTAATTAATTACAAACTTTATATTACTTTAATTATTCTCATATTTCGACAGTCTACTCCCCGTATGAAAGGTCGACCGTTCGGCCTTGACAACCTTGTGAATTCTGATGGCGTGCCAGCTCGTCTGACACAAAGCTCCTTGACGCCGTCAGAGCGAGAGCAGTTCAACCAGATGCGACTCAAACAAGAGGAGATGGAGCGCCAGGCTGAAGAGAACAACGCCAAATTACGTGAATTTGAGCATCAGATGCTCGAATTCGCTAAATTTCGAGAGGATTTTATGACTTTCACATCGTCCCGCAATTAGATTAAAAATATGTTTAAGCCAAATACTTTAATAAATGTTTTCTTTTAAATAAATAAAATTTTATATTTAAAATTAATTTATTCAAATAAATGAAATTATAATATTAATTATAAATAAATTTATTATTATAATATTAATCAATATTATTAATATATAATTATAATAATATTATTTTTATATTAATTCAATGCGTCGGTTTTAGGAAGTGGTCGGAATTAACAGACGTCGGTTGTAGGAAGTGGTCGGAATTAACAGGCGTCAATGACCACTACCGACGCCGTCTTTTCGACCACTACCGACCTCGTTTTTCCGACCACTACTGATCTCGTCTTTCCGACCACTACCGACGTCGTCTTTCTGACCACTACCGACATCTGAAATCCGACAGCCTCCGACATCACTTTTCTGGCCACCGCCGACAGCCCTTTTCCGACACCAGCTGACGGTCGTTTCTGACAACGCAGTGTTGTCGGAATTTGCCGACCCGGACTGACGACTTTCCCTTTTCCGACCATCTTGAACCGACGACGTGAATTCCGTCAACGGTGATTGGAAAGTCCCTTTTTCCTACCACTTCTGACAGTTATGGGCGTCAGATTCTCCCATGTTTTCTTGTAGTGCAAGACCGTATACTTGATTTCGGGTAGGTGTAGAACATCAGGATTGGTAACTGTAAGATCAAACCAAACATTAAAGTAGTGATGGTAGAATCTTTGTCATGTAAGTGTTTCCACATGTAACAAGTTTTTCTCATGGGACAAGAAACTAACAAAAGGAACAAACTTTCCCACGTGGTTCAATACTTAGGGCTTTTCGTAATGATTAATTTGGGTTATGGGACAAGCTGTGCAAGACAATTAATTTATCTTCTCATCAAATCGACTTACGCCACGAGATCATGCGTAAACTCTTTCTCTCTATAAAACCCTAAACTTTTAAAGCCCTGGACTTGGACCGTTCATTTTAGTTTCAATTATATTTATATCAACATAATTAATTAGGCCTGAATTACTTAATGTGTCATGATGATCATTGTAGGTTATAAGATAATATATTGAAGGCTGAAATTTTTTAGAGGATAACTGAATATTTAGATTTTATAAAAGAAAATTATGCCACCTTGGCCCATGCGTATGTAGAATAGTATAATTAGTTGTCTTGAAGGTTTTATACACTCATCTGAATATTTGGCATTATATATCTTTTGATTATAAGTTAATAGTAGTAATAATAATATTAATAGATATGTATGGAGGAGATTCTTCTTCTTCTCTTATTATTTTATTTTTTTATATTTTTTTGTCACAAATTGACTGCAAAAATAAGAAGAATCGAAAGAGGGATGGAGAGTTCAACATCCAAAAATAATGGATATGTATGGAGATTCTTCTTCTAGAATCCAAAATTATAATAAGAATTCTATTAAATTTATTCATAATGGTGACTTGCAATTTCAGCAGGATCTATGTGAAAAGTATTGGATTGACCATTTTGTGGGTTAATTGTAACGTCTAATTTTGGATTCTACATGACAAGAAAATAAATAGCATTCTTAAAAATTTAATATTCGAAAAATGGTAGGTGGTCCAATGAGAGGTCACCATTCACCAATCCAGACCTAAACTTGTATTAATATAGTTTGTATAGTACTCTACAAAAGAAAATTAATCTATGAAACTGTCATTCATGACTTAGTTCTGACCATATTATATGTAGTAATCAACGAGTAAACAAGAAGCAGTTTTATATATTTTTATATGTCAAAATTGTTGAAGTAATGGCTGGTGAATTATAAAATGGAAAATATGCGGAGATTTGTACAGTTTTTTTTTGTTACACAAAATCGACAGTATATTTACATTAGCCATGATTGTTGAAGCATATATGTTTAGCATCAAAGAGCATAAATATAAGCAAGTAACCTTTATTTTAATAGTAGATAGTAACTAGAGATTGAATTCTACTACTTAATTATGTAAAAATTTAATTATTAGACTGACCAGTTGTGATCTAATATTAAAAAAAAGAGATACAACTTTTGATGCTCTAATTCTATGTTTTACCAATTATGATTGTAATTAAAATAAATTTGATTGACATTTTAGAGTATTAAACCTCCTATTGTACTTTACCAATTAAACCCTAAAACCAATTTTTTTAAGTACTACACGTATTTATTAAATTTAATTACCATGGATCTGTTTCTTTTTCCTTTTTTGAATTGGGTTGTGTAATTTCGCAACCAACATTCTATTTTTAAAAAATATAAGAGATCTAAGGATAAAAGGAAAATTTATAGAAATGTGCATCATTATAATTGGTTTTGCATAGAAATTTATATAAAAGACAAAAGTGGGGAAGACTAATAATATTAAATATCAAATATCAAATCGATAATAGACACAAAGCAAAGTGGGACCAAAAAGTGATACTTTTGCTTCACTTCTATGCTTCGTTTCAACAACACACAAAAGCAATATATATATATATATATATGTTATGAAATATTTAAACAAGTTCTTCTCTATTACTTTATTTTTGATTTTTTAATTGCAGTTTTATTAATATGATTTTTTAGACACCAAATCTTTGCCCCGAAGTCCCTAACATCAGCCGCATAACCATCCGATATTTGATGAACTTACCTAAACACAAAGTATATATATAACTTACCTGATATGTATTTTAAAAACATTATCCTGTTAGTTGGTTAGTTAATTAGTTAAATGATTACACAAAATTGACTTAAATAACCAATAATTAATACAATTGACTCAGTTTATAGGGAATTTGTTCATTGTATTCATAGTTTATTTCAAAATGTTTAAACGTATAGCTAAATATCCAGCAAAAGTTAACAACCATAGCAAAAATAATGTGCAGAGGGCTGTGGTACTCAGTTGTTAAAACTTCAGAGACGTTTTTGCATTTGGTAGTTTCGATAATGGGATTAAAAATGCAGACAATCAAAGCTAGCTATAATATTAACGAAAACACTATTTTCAAAAAAAATCCGTTACTGTTAAAAGTTAATTATTTTATTTTATTTTTTGTTAACTATTTAGAAATTCTTACAAAAAACGTATGAAATAAAAACATGGCATCCCAATCTGCCTGAATTGGTTCATAGTTTACGTGCATTTTTGGCTATGTAATCTTCCTTGAATATTGATAAGAAATAAAAAAAAGTGTGGGAGAACGGGAAACGGGAAGGGGCCCAGGAGAGGGAAGCGGCCTGCAAGTGCAAATCGTGAGAATAATGATCGAAGCCTCGCTCACGCCGGACCAGCAGCCGCCACGTCAGCACATCATTCCGTTTTCCCCCCTTTCTCGGTCCCACTTTACCTCCTCATTTTCCCGCGCTCTTCTTTTCTTTTACATTATTTAGCCCCAACTCCACAATTAACACCTTTCGTTACTAAAAATATATATTTTTTGGATATAATTTGTAGCTGAGTAAGAATATAATTTGCGAAAATTTTAACAACATATGTTAAACGTAATAACTACTTGATATTCAGCAAATTTCTACCTACATTTAAAAGTTCTTATAGAATAACATTTAGATTTTTGAATACCAATAACATCCTCAACAAGTTTATTGCACATCGGTTGATATTATAATCACTGTCGTGTCATAATCTACACTGTATTTAAGCTGAAGAAAATGTAATCGATTGCCAAAACTTTGATTTAAAAGTTCAAGTTAACTTTAGATAACAATTATATATTAATTTTTTTCTTTGTTAATTCTAGTATAAATGAATCATTTTTTATCCAGGCAATTGGACGAAAACCGAAGTGGTGTCTGTCTAGCTATGGTTACTTTTGAAGTTTCTAATCAGAAGTATATATACATATATACACATATGTAATAATGTAATACAGAGTAATACTTACTTTTCTAAAAATCTTATAAATATTTTCTGCGGGTTATTCTTCAAGAAGATACATCCACTTTATCATTATATTCTTTTTATATGTCTCCACATTTCATTCCATTGGAATGATTATGAGAGTCCAACTACATACATATAGCTACAAAATCTATTTACTATGGAATTATTTTTCGTGAATCAAACTTAACAGAATTTTATAAGAATTTTTTTGTTGAAATGATTAAATGTTCATATTTGCAGCCCAAATCTAAAGAGCAGTGTAGCTCCAAGAAATATTTTTGGAATTTGAAGGATTTGAGTTATAGATTAATTATTAGCAAAAGGAAAACATAATTTTATAATTTCATTTTATAATAGTTTTATATTGTAGAAAAAACTGTAATATTTATGGAGAAAGTGTATATGATCAAGTGGTGAAAATTTCATTTTTGTTACTTTTTCACTTGAGTTTGACTCTAGATTTTAAGGTATCACATTTATCATACGTGATATTGTTAGAAGTTGAGCTATGAATATAGATCATCCATTGACAAAAAACTGCAATATCTATGGGGGAAATGAAACTATATGGCATTTCAACCGTTACTCTAATTAAGAATCATCATATTTGGCTAATTTTTTTATGTATGGATCTTTCTAAAAAAGATTTTCTCCAAACCGACCATCAAAACTAGTTGCATATATCGTTGGGGATTCCAACTAGTTGAGTTACTTTTAGGGTCCAGATTAAAACAAAAGAAAATAAGGTTAATGTAAGAAGAAACATAGAACCTTAATGTTAGTGACGATCAAGCATATCCATCAAGAGCTGGTGGGTGGTAATGGATGTTGCCACTCTCTCTATCTCTCTCTCTCTCTTCCCGAAGCTTTTGCAACAAATAAAGTCGCCCGAACTTTCTCTACCTAGGTTAAAAAGGACACAGAGAGAGAGAGAGAGAGAGAGTGTATATGATTGATAGGGAAAGAAAGAGAGTAAAAAATAATTGAATATTAGGACACGATTGTCATCTATTGATTTGTGTCTTGTTTGCTCTCTCTCTTTTAGTTTCTTTATATAACCCTACTCTCTTTCTCTTTTCCCATTCTTTCTATAAATCTCTCTCTCTCTCTCGGGATCTGATATCTCTTCCCAGTAACCTCTTTCATTTCTCAACGAATCTCTCTTTCTCTCTCTACTCTTCTCAGTGTTTAAATTTCTGATGTTAGCTATAGCAAGATCGAGAGGATTATACAATTATAACCATAACCATAACATAAAGCTTTGTTAAGAGCCTTCAAAAGATTTCAGCTAGATCGTCCTTTATCTATATAGTTTCTTCAGCTCAGGTAAAACCCTAATTTTCTCTCAACTTTATTCTCTGGTCCTTCCCTCCACGAACAATTTTGGGTTTTTTATCTTCTTTGGTAAAAGTTTTATTTTTCTTTTGAATTATCCGTGATCATCATCTTGATCACAATCAATCACCATGATGGTGATGATCATCATCACATCATACTCAATGTTGCTGATGTTACAAGTAAAGCAGTATATTATCTAAACCTAGCTATGATATTAATTTAATAAAATATAAACAAGTAGATCGAGTTGTGTTTTTTAAGGTGAGTTAAATAGAATTTTTCATAAGATTATATACACTAATCTAAAAGTTAATTTCTTGAGATATCATCATTTTTCTAAATACTTTCCTCTTCTCTATCTTATTACCTTTATTTGTTTATAATTATATGCTTACATGAAGAAAATAAAAGATCCAAGATGGTCTTAAACGTAGGTAGCAATAAATAACCAGAAAATCATGTTAATTAATTGATCTAGTTTATCAAATTTGAAATTCATACATCTAGTTCAACCAATTTAACTATGATCACCATATGAGAAGTTGGTATCTTTGGGCTACTATCATTTGTTATAGCTTCGCGAGAACTCAATCTTTGTTAGATTTCTCGGAGAAAAGTAACTAACCATGTAGATGGTTTTCGTGTATATACTAAAATATATACTCTAGATGTAAGAAAACTAAATCTTGTAAATAAAAGTACGTATGATGATATTTTTTTTCTGAATATAGATCATTCAAGCTCTTATAGACTAAGTATAAAACGCACAATCGTATGTTTTGGTCGAAATAATTAGCCACATTATGTAATGATATACATGTAAACAGCTATGACATAATATCATGATGTTGATTTAAGTTTTATTATGAGTAGGTTATAAATCGATCAAGAAGACTAAAAGATGAATACATTTTCTCACGTCCCTCCGGGTTTTAGATTTCACCCTACAGACGAAGAACTTGTAGATTACTACCTGAGGAAAAAAGTGGCATCAAAGAGAATCGAAATCGATTTTATAAAGGACATTGATCTTTACAAGATTGAGCCATGGGATCTTCAAGGTTTGCTTAATCCCATCATATATATATATATATATATATATTCATAATTCCTTTGACTCAAGTTTTAAAGGAAAGCTTTATTGATTTATGTTGTTGTGGAAATTAATAGAGTTGTGCAAGATTGGGCATGAAGAGCAGAGTGATTGGTACTTTTTTAGCCATAAAGACAAGAAATATCCGACAGGAACTCGAACTAATAGAGCGACAAAAATAGGGTTCTGGAAAGCCACTGGAAGAGATAAAGCTATATATCTCAGGCATAGTCTTATTGGTATGAGGAAAACACTTGTGTTTTATAAAGGAAGAGCTCCAAATGGACAAAAATCCGATTGGATCATGCATGAATATCGCTTGGAAACCGATGAAAATGGAACTCCTCAGGTGAGATATCAATCATATTCCAATACTTCTGTTTATACAATCTCAATCAATGAAATCTTAAACCTATATTTGATTTTTGTCTCACTATATCATTGTTGGTTTGTAGGAAGAAGGATGGGTTGTGTGTAGGGTGTTTAAGAAGAGATTGGCTGCAGTTAGGCGAATGGGAGATTTCGATTCATCGCCTTCAAATAACTGGTACGAAGATCAGCTCCCTTATATGACCGCTGAGCTTGAAGCAAATGGTCGGAATCTCCCTAATCATCATCATTATCACCAGCAGCACGAGCATCAACAGCGTCTTCCATATGGCCTCAATGCATCAGCTTACGCTCTCAATAACCCTAGCTTGCAATGCAAGCAGGAGCTAGAGCTACAACATTACAATCACCTGGTACAACGAAATCATCCTCTTGATGAATCTCATTTATCATTTCTCCAACTTCCTCAGCTAGAAAGCCCTACGACCCAACAAGATAACAGTAATTGCAACTCTCTTCCTTACGAAACAAGCAACATCGATAATAACTCAAGCCATAATGCTAACTTGCAGCAGTCGAATCTGGCGCATGAGGAGCAACAAAATCAAGGGAATCAGAGTTTCAACTCTCTATACATGAGTAGCGGCAACGAGCAAGCGATGGATCAAGTCACAGACTGGAGAGTTCTCGATAAATTTGTAGCTTCTCAGCTAAGCAACGAGGAAGCCGCCACTGCTTCTGCTTCTATACAGAACAATGCCAATGACACAAGCAACGTGGAGTACCAAGTTGATAAAGAAAAAGATCCAAAAAGAATTTCAGACATGGGAGAAGAATATGCTGCTTCTACTTCGTCAAGCTGTCAGATTGATTTATGGAAGTGAGCAGAGAGACAAGATTATGGTCATATATAAATGCATATATACATACATATATATATATATATACGTACACACAAACACTAATCAAGTGTAGATGATGATGATGGTACAGATTTATATTTGCTTTTGATTGATTCTTACTACATTATTGAACTTATGTTATATGCATATATACATTTCGTATCTATGCATATGTACTTGTACTTAATATGGTTAACCATATATGAACTCTAATTTAAATGTAACTTCAATATTTTTTTAAATAGATAACTAATGTCTCTTCTTGTTATTCACATCTCAATTGTTGTTTAAAAAGGGCTCAACTTTGAAATAAAAAAATTCTTGAATTGATATATATATATATATATATATTACTGAACAAATAACTATGAACTCATTGAACTTGAACAATATTTATACAATCCTACATTTTGTCTCTGTGGACCGAGAAGAAAGGAGGCTTAGCGGGAAGAGGATTATACCATAGAAGCAAGGAGGTAAACCTCTTTCCAATATATAACATGAATTTTGGCAATGCAATGTAGACTCTTTACGTTATTTCTATCTACTATTATCTAAAAATAATCAAGTTATTAATAACTGGACGAAACCAAGAAATAACCCCTCATGTGCGAAATTATAGAATATCCCCTTTAAAATCAAACAATTCAACAAAACGGATGTGTATATATAGCAAAACTCAAAAAATTTATACAAATAAAATTTGAAAAAGACACTTACCGGGCGTTGTGTTCATGATAATAATTCCAAGGAAAAGAGCATGTATAACTATAAATATGAAAAAGAAGAAGGAGAAGAATGTGGCTCGAAGGAGATACAAAACGACATATATGGTTTGAGTCAGCTTTATGTTATGTAAAGACAAACCGTAGAAAATGAAAATAATAATAATCGATATTAGTGTTCTGGACAATTCAGGAAAGCAATTCTCAATCTTGGAATTGGCGTTCTCTTCTGAAACTTAGATCTTTGCTTGCAAAGTTCTTACGTTGTCATCTGGGAAATGGCAACATAGCAAGTTTTTGGTCGGACTCATGGTCTCCATTAGGGCCACTCATCTCACTTTTTGGCTTCTTTGGTCTAGGCTCCTTAAGACTCCGACTATCTAACTCTATGGCAGATTGTATTGTTTCTGGCGTTTGGAACCTTCCTCATCCGAGGTCTGATCCTGCCTTGGCCCTCCATACCTTCCTAACGACTGTTTCTCTGCCTCTACAGCTAGAAAAGCAAGATGAGTATCAATGGGTTACATTAACTGCTAGCTCCACTTCATTTTCTGCCTCACTAACTTGGAATGATTTGAGATCTAGGGAATCTGTCAAACCATGGCACAAAACTATCTGGTTCAAAGGAGCAATTCCAAGGTTTGCTTTCAACATGTGGATTTGCCAATTGGATCGTTTACCCATTAGATCTCGGTTGGTTTCATGGGGTCTACCGGTCTGACCTCTTTGTTGCCTTTGTTCACGATTTCTGGAAACAAGGGACCATCTTCTTCTTTATTGTGAATATAGCTTTGCAATATGGATACTATGTTTTGCTCGGCTGCAGCTCCCACAAGTACCATTCCAAACTGGGAAGTGCTTATCCATTGGTCTTCCCGAACCTCTTCACTTGCTCCAACGACACTATGCAAAAGTGATCTCCCAGTCGGTGGTTTACAATGTTTGGAGATAAAGGAACAATGTGCTCCATAACAACCTAACTGTCCCACCCTTTCTATTCTTCAAGGATATTGATAAAAGAGATCATCAACCACATTAACGCAAAGCACCATAAGAAGAATTTCAGAGATCTTATGTTGTATTGGCTAAATTGACAATGTTTTTGTGCTGTTTGTTGTTTTATCTTTTTTGCCAACAAGCGGCTGTACAATTTGACTCTTTGAGTCCAAAGCTTCATTAATGATATTAACTTTCTAGCAAAAAATATTGATATTGATGTTTTTTCTTTTGGTCACAGGAAAGAAGAAGTTAAAGCATTAACTTTCTCATGAAGAATGTTGTAATTATTGTTTTTGGTTTAAAAAGGTCGGCCACAAACTAGAAACCGTAGATTATAATTTACTTAGATAACTTTCTTAAATAATTCTTTTACTGCAATTAACAAAGATACCTTGTGCTAGCTAGCTTTGATATTATATAACATTAAATAATGTTATTCCCTAAATAAGGAAAACAATGAGTAATTTATTGATTTATATATAGATCCAAAGATGTAAAAAGATGCAAATCATGCAGATGATGTTTGTAAATGCCATAAAAACTTCAAACTTTACTTTCAAAAAGAAAAAAAAACTTCAACTTTATCTAAAATTCGAGGGATACCAAATATTTACGATAATTCATCGTCAGTTTCTAACATTCCGTTAAAAATGTTGACTGTTGAAACTTTTTGTCTTTTTAAGATAAGAACTATAAGAAATGATCGAAAATCATTTGCATTTAATTTGGTGCAAGGAACACAATGATTTGGGCGTGCTCTTTGGGTTTGACAAACACGGCCCAGAGAAGCTTACATATACGGATGTACCCAAAATTTCTTTCTATAATCGTATTTAATAAATACTGTACTTAAGCAATATTAGAGAGCATAATCTGAGACAATAGCATGTGACACCATTAAATCACCAATACTATCGATAATGATCTGAATTTTGAGCAATATTAGAGAGCATAATCTGAGACAATAGCATGTGACACCATTATTAGTGTGCTAAAACCTTTTCTATAAGCCACACAATTCAAGTATTGATCATATATGTATATAAACTTGTGGTGCACGCTAAAAAGAGTACCTAGTAGCGTGCAACCAAAGAAAGAGATGAGTCGGAGATGGGTCGAGGAAGGTGATGGGTGTTACGAGTGAAAAGGCCGAGGTAGGTTGTGAAGGGTAAGTGAGATGGGCCGAGGAAGACACTCGGCCTCAGAACACGTGATGGGGCCGAGCAGCCTAAGAGGTGGGTCGAAGAAACGCGGGAAGCTTCCGCGTCCGTACGAAAGACGCATTCAACCTCGTATCACGAAATCTCAGGCCGCGGGTCACGAAAGCGACAAATGAGAAGAAGGTGGGACCAAGGACTGTTCCATGTACCGTTGTGGACCTAACCTGACTGCATGGAGCCGTTGCTGACACGCCTGGCCCACCAGATTGCCTGTTCCCCGCTGCGACCTACCCGCGGGACCACACGATCCGGGACCACTCCTTCCAACGGATCTCTTCACTCTCAAACGGCTAGATTGGATATTTTTGGAGGGCTTCTTCACTTCTTGTCATATATATATAAGTGTGCATTGTATTTGAATATGTTAATGGAGTTTTAATTCAATGAAAATGGTTCTAGTTCATTCTCCTTCAATATTTTCTCTACATTAATTCTCAAAACTTTTTAATTCTCATATTCCTACATGGTATCAGAGCAATAAAGATCGTAATCTCTATCTATTTCTAGTCTTAAAATTCTACTCTCCTCATTAATCTCCAAAATCTCGAAAATTCTCTCAAAATCTTCCATTTCGATAAAACTATCATGGAATCCAAAAAAGGGGCATGTATACTGGTAATTCTTAAGGGGCCTAACTACATGCTATGGTCAAGGACTGCAAGGATGATATTATGCAGCCGGGGGCTATGAAGTTATGTAGAGCCACCACAAGAAAAAGGCTCAAAAGTCACCGATAAGGGAAAAGGGAAGGAAAGTTCCTCCGATGTGATAACTATCGACCAAGATAAATGGTTCCAAGAAGATCAAACGGTAATGGCTATCATAGCTGCCTCTCTTGACCCGCATCTTCTTGAATCCTATCTCTTTTGTGAAACCGCCAAAGAATTATGGGATACCCTCAAGAGAGTATATGCAAATGTCTCCAATCTCACTAGAGTATTTGAGGTTAAAATAGCTCTAAATACTCTAAGTCAAGAAGATATGGAATTTGAAGATTACTTTGGAAAGCTAAGGGTTCTTTGGGCGGAGCATGAAATGTTAAGGTCAAGCACAATGGATCCCCTTGTGCAAAATGAAAGAAAGGAGCAAGATAAGGTTTTTGGGCTACTAGGAGGCTTACATCCTTGCTAAAATGACCTTGTCAAATCTATACTAAGGGAAAAGAAGCTTCTAACGGTGGATGAGGTTTGTGCTCAAGTACAAAGGGAGCAAGGAAATATTGGGCTCATCAATAGCAAGGACTTAATCACCGCTCACTAGGTGACTTACAAGAATGAAGATAAGAGAAACATGGTGTGTGAGCATTGCAAGAAAAAGGGACATACAAAGGAGAAATGTTGGATCTTTAATCCTCATCTCAAACCCAACAAGTGGAAGGAACAAAGAGCAAATGTAGCACAAGAAAATGTTGGGGGAGAAGAACCGGCGGAGACATCAAAAACCGGAGGAGGAGTCACGACAATGAGTGCAAAATATCACGGTGCAATTGTGAGAAGGTCGGACCTTGACGAAATGATTCAAGCCATTACCAACTTAAAGGATTCCGATATCTCTAATCTCTCTAAAACTCCAACTAACTCCTTAATTATTGATTCCTGTGCTTCTCACCACATGATAAGTAATCCTAGGTTGATAAAGAACATAAAACCAACCATAGGAAATGTTATTGTGGCTAGTGGTGAAAAAGTCCCAATCAATGGTATAGGAGAGTTAGAAGTGTTTAACAAGAAAACAAATGCGTTTTATATGCCAAAATTTACCTCTAATCTTCTTTCGATTAAGAAAACCACATCCGATTTAAATTGCTATGCTATATTTGGTCCTAACCATGTACAATTTCAGGATATTAAGAGTGGAAAAACCCTTGGAGGAGGAATGACCAGAGATGAGTTATATGTTCTAGAAGAAAAATAGGCTCTAAAGGATTTACACTATATATGTTTCCGTTAGCAATTTAGATTCTAATGTTGGTTCTTGCTTTAATTCGGTTTGGCATGCTAGATTGGGTCATCCCCATTCTAGAGCCTTAAGTTTAATTTTACCTAAAAACTCTTTTGATCATAGTTCTTGTGAGGCTTGTATTTTAGGAAAACATTGCAAATCTATTTTCCCGAAATCTAGTACCATTTATGCAAATTGCTTTGATTTAATTCACTCGCATGTTTGGACCTCTCCTTGTGCCTCTAGAGATAATCTAAAATATTTTGTAACTTTCATTGATGAAAAATCAAAATACACTTGAGTTACTTTAATGGCATCTAAGGATCGGGTTTTTGATGCTTTCACCAATTCTCAAAATTATGTGACTAACCAATTCAATTGCAAAATAAAGGTACTAAGATCGAATAATGGAGGAGAATATACAAGTACCAATTTCAAAGATCACTTGAACAAATGTGGAATAATCCATCAAACAAGTTGTCCACACACTCCACAACAAAATGGTGTGGCGGAAAGGAAAAATCGACATCTTATGGAAACCTCAAGAGCCATGATGTACCATATGAAAGTCCCTAAAAGATATTGGGGAGATGCGGTATTAATGGCATGCTACCTCATCAATCGACTTCCAACCAAAATCTTACAAGATATGTCATCGTATGAGGTACTTAATGGCACAAAGCCTTTTATTGAACACTTAAGAGTATTTGGATGCATGTGTTATGTCTTAATTCCAGGGGAATTACGTAATAAGCTTGATGCCAAGAGTACAAAATGCATGTTCCTTGGATACTCAACCACACAAAAGGGTTACAAGTGTTTGACCCAATAAATCACCGCCTCTATGTCTCTCGGGATGTGAAGTTCGTTGAAGATCAAGGATACTTTGCTACACCAAATTGGGAAGAACTCAAAAAACTCACCAATACCACTCAAGATAGAAATGAGAGTCTATGCATACTCCTCAAACAAATTGGTAACACGGAGACAATTCCTACAAACACGGATGAAGAGATGCCTCATCGACATCCTTCCGATGACGAAGAAATGGAACCCACATCCGTTGGACGTGAGCAACCTACGATGGACACCTATTCTCCTTCTTTGGAGGTACCAACATCTCAAAATATGGAAATTCCTCTAAGACGCAGTACAAGACCTCGCAAAGACCCCTCCACAAGGCTCAAATCTCGGTTTTGTTACAATGCAAAGTCCGAGGCACATCATATCCAAAAGGTATGTTCTCTTGACCTTGTTCCTAAAGATCATGAAGCTTTCCTTGGAAAAATTGCACTTGAACAGGTCCCGAAGAGCTATGATGAAGCCGAAACTCGGAAATAATGGCAAAATGCAATTACGGATGAATGCAATGCGATGGAAAGAAACCACACTTGGGAACCGGTGACATTACCACCGGGAAAACGGGCTGTCACTTCCCGATGGATCTTTACTATAAAGTATAAGAGCGACGGGAGTATTGAAAGGTACAAATGTCGCTTGGTTGCAAGAGGTTTCACACAAACCTATGGACAAAACTATACCGACACATTTGCACCCGTTGCAAAACTCCATACGGTATGTGTGGTTCTATATTTGGCTAAAAATTTAGGTTGGGAGTTGTGGCAAATGGATGTCAAGAATGCATTCTTACAAGGCGAACTTGAAGATGAAGTGTACATGCACCCACCTCACGGACTAGAAGGTATGATAAAACCCGGGGAAGTTTTACGTCTTCGAAAAGCTATCTATGGACTTAAGCAATCTCCTCGGGCTTGGTACCATAAGCTAAGCTTTACACTTCGAGATCGTGGCTTTAACAAATCCGAGTCGGACTATATACTCTTTGTCTCCAATGGTCCGAATGGCATAATTGTGGTTCTCATCTACGTAGACGACTTGATCATTACCGGCAATGACAAGGACGGTATTTCCTCCACTAAGACTTATCTTAAGAGTGTATTTGATATTAAAGACCTTGGAGAACTAAAGTATTTTCTAGGGAACGAAGTATATTGCTCTTCGGAGGGTCTATTTCTTTCTCAACGAAAATATACTCTTGATTTGCTTGGTGAAATAGGAGATTTAGGTTCCAAAATTGCTTCTACACCACTTGAAGACGGTTACAAGGTCAGTCGAAAGGGGGAGAAGAATGATGAGCCATACAAGGATGCACCTCAATACCGAAGACTTGTGGGAAAACTCATCTACTTGACAATCACGAGACCGGATATATGTTATGCGGTGAACCAAGTGAGTCAACATATGCAAAACCCCACATTGCACCATTGGAGCATTATGAAGAATTCTCTGGTACTTGAGAGGAAGTCAAGATTTTGGCATTTGGATGGGAAAGAACAACAATACCAAAATTGTTGGATATTGTGATGCGGATTGGACCGGTGATCGGAATGACCGAAAGTCTACTACCGGGTATTGCACGTTTATTGGGGGAAATTTGGTGACATGGAAAACTAAGAAACAAAAGGTGGTGTCATGCTCAAGTGCCAAGGCGGAATACCGAGATATGAGAAAACTTACAAGTGAACTCACATGGCTAAAGGCACTCCTTAAGGATCTTGGTAGTGATTCATCAAAACCAATTACAATGCATTGTGACAACCAAGCGGCAATCCACATTGCATCCAATTCGGTGTTCCATGAGAGAACCAAACACATAGAAATTGATTGTCACAAAGTCCGGGAGAAAATCGAATAAGGAATTACTCTCTCATGCTACACCAAAAGTGAAAATCAATTGGCGGATATTTTTACCAAAGCCGCAAGTCTCAAAGTTTGTGATCACATTTATCCCAAACTAGGACTTGTGGAGCTCCCAAAAGAATGATCAAAGGTTCCCTCTCTCATAAAGCTCACACTCTTTTTCCCTTAGAAGAGTTTTGTCCCAAAGGGTTTTCTCTCTAAGGTTTTTAATGAGGTTGGGTCTATGAGAAATCCAAACTTAACCTTCATAACATATATGGTTAAGCTTGAGGGGGAGTATTGATCATATATGTATATAAATGTGTGGAATAGAATAACTTGTGGTGCACGCTAAAAGGAGTACCTAGTAGCGTGTAAACAAAGAAAGAGATGAGTCGGAGATGGGCCGAGGAAGGTGATGGGTGGTACGAGTGAAAAGGCCGAGGTAGGTTGTGAAGGGTAAGTGAGATGGGCCGAGGAAGACACTCGGCCTCAGAACACGTGATGGGCCGGGCAGCCTAGGAGGTGGGTCGAAGAAACGCGGGAAGCTTCTGCCTCCGTACGAAGGACGCATTCAACCTTGTATCACGACATCTCGGGCTGCGGGTCACGAAAGCGACAGCTGAGAAGAAGGTTGGACCAAGGACTGTTCCATGTACCGTTATGGACCTAACCTGACTGCATGGAGCCGTTGCTGACACGCCTGGCCCACCAGATCGCCTGCTCCCCGCTGCGACTTACCCGAGGGACCACTTACCTACCTGCGGGACTACACGATCCGGGACCACTCCTTCCCAACGGATCTCTTCACTCTCAAACGGCTAGATTGGATATTTTTGGAGGGTTTCTTCACTTCTTGTCATATATATAAGTGTGCATTGTATTTGAATATGTTATGAAGTTTTAATTCAATGAAAATGGTTCTAGTTCATTCTCCTTCAATTTTTTCTCTACATTAATTCTCAAAACTTCTTAATTCTCATATTCCTACACCAAGACCATGATATATTTTGAAGTAGTAATGATTATTTTATCGATAAGTGATCTATTGCATTTTTATTCGGTTTTAGCTCATGTTTTCGATAGATTTTTCAATCTTTTTGTAATTTTTAGGCAAAAACGAATTAAGATGGAATTGGGTTTTCAAAGCATGGACGGAAGAAAAAATGATCAAATCTATCAGTTTTTAGGTGCTCATATCGATTGATCCTCAATTGAATCGATTGGTCCCAACTTAATTACTAGATGATGCGTAAGATTGAGCGATCGACCAACTTCTTCATCAAGTCGTTCTGATTCAAGGATCGATCAATCCACTTTTAGACCGATCAATCCAACCCTAAAGAAGGAATAGTGTACAACTCGAGGAGCGACCCCAATTGAAGATCGGCTGATTTCCTTGCGGATCGATCGTTCCACTTCCAGACGGTTCGATCCGGTCTGTTATTCATGCACAAAAAACCAGAAATTTATTTTACTATGTCGGGGTTTAACTTGTCTTGTAACCATATTCGATTTTAGGTTTTTATAATTAGGGGTTTCACAAATTTTAGAGATACACTTTCATTATTCTCTTCAACCACTTTTCAATTACTCTTGTAAACTTTAGGGAGAAGTTTTTTTGACTCTATATTTGAGAAGAATTTTGAACCTCTTGATTTTTATTGCAATATTATTATGTTTTCTTTGATATCTATTGTGTTGTTTCTTTCAATTATGTTCTTCATCTATTGTTGATTTTATTGCTTACGCTTAATCTGATCACCTAGTTTATGATCATAACTTACCAAAAGTGCTTGCAAGATGTCTGAAACAACTTAGATGAGCAAATTATCCTTAACCAACGAAAGTTGATGTTAAGAAAATTTGTGAACCTATTAGACCTGGTTGCTAATGCGTGTTTAGATTTCTAAGACCAAACAACATTTTATGATCCTAGGTTGGTAGACATAGTGTCGATGCCACGACAATGAGATACAATAGTGTTCTGTGTTACATAATTGGTCTTAAACTTGTCCTAAATAGTTTCCTGGTTTAGATTTCTTATTTCTTGATAAACTCCCTCAACTTGATGCTTTTTATTATTGAATTTAAGTTTTCATTTCTTGTTTTGTTTGATTATAACTTCGATTTGTCTTACCTTGAATTCTATTTAAAGATTGATAGTGTGACTATTTGGTTCTCATGGACTCGATCCCTAAAGTACTACTACGTTTTGCTCTGTACTAGCAGTATCTCAATAAGGAGCTTGTGGTCAAGTGGTAAGTGCGGGTCTCAGACTTTAAAGATTTCTAGGTTTGATTCATTTGTTATACAAAACTAAAACACATTACTCTGGTCACCCTTACATCGATATAAGCCTATGCTTTCAACCAAATACCCAAAAGTGAGGGTATATATGTGGGTTGCACCACTCCTAGAAAAATAATCCAACCTCCTCCCATAAAGTTTAAGAAGTTTACACAACTTGCACCACTAACCGTCCCTCTGAAAAAACGAACAAAAACATTAGGTTTGTGGTTCAAAGATTTCATGCTTAAATAGTTAAAAGAAACTCCTCAACCTTGCAAAGCTTTCGTGATAAGTAATTATCTATTCAATTGTTAGAAAACTAATTAGTGGTCATTTATGTAAATTTAAAATGTCTTTTTAAATAATACAAAAACAGTGAAAATTTTAGTCTAAGGTAGTAAATCCACTAAAATCAAGTACTATCACATACTTATGGACAAATCCCATTATTTACACGTAGGAACTATGCTAAAAAAAAGAAAAATCATGCTTATCAATCCTTTTTTTTCCGGTCACTTACAAGTCAATGCTCCTATAAACATGCAATATATGCTGTAAAGTGTTACATATACATGTTATTATGTCGGAATCATAATCACAAATGAACAAAGTGGAACTATTTGGCATCACAGAGACCGGTGTTTTCATCGCAGAATCCATCACGGCCGAGCAAACGTTGAGGCGGTGCACTGAGAATAGGTGAAGAAAGCGAGCCATATGCATTTCTACGGCTATTTCCACAGCCAAGACTCTTCCTTGTGTCCACTCCGGTCAATGGGTTTGTTCCATTTGCGTATTTACACAAAGCCTTCAAAAACAAAACCATGTGTAAAATGTTTTTTCAGCTTTTCTCGATGGATATATGAATTGGTTATATGACCTTTACCTGTTTTTGAAGAAGATCAATCACAGTGTCACTAAAGTCAGCACCTTCGATCTTGGCACCACCAAGGTCACTTCGGGTTAGAACTGATCGGACTAGAATTGCGTTTGTCAGACTTGCCTCGTTTAGCACCTTAAAGTCGCTAGAAAAGAATCGAGTAATTAAATGTATACAAAGTAAGGTGCATCGTGCTTACCATGCGGTCCATCAATGTATCACTCAAATCAGCACCTGTCATTGAAATTTATAGATTGTATCAATGATTCCCACAAAAGTATAAATTCTTTCAAGAAAAGATTTTCTTATTATAAGAGTTTACGAAACAATAAAAAGGCCATAGAAATGTGAAAGTAAATAAATAGTTGTCACTTGCCAGCCCTCTTGGGATACAGATGTCAGATGGAATTATGGATGTTGGTTAAAATGGTTATCAAATTGGGTTTAAAGTTGGTCATCGAACTAGGTTTATTAAACCGAAATCTCAATTTGATTAAATCAACATTAAACCAAGATCCGTTCAATTCAAGTAAACCAAAGAATGTAATTGTATATATATATACATACATACACTCCAGATTGATATATAGAAAGAAAAAGAATCGAGAATCAAAAATCGATCTTCATCTTCTTGATCCTATATCTTCAGATTCCTCTTTTATCTTTGGTTCTTGAGCTGAATCGACTTCATCTGTTTCATTAAACCTTGAGGAGAGCTTGCACTTTCTCTTGAGGATCGGAGGAAAGCTTTGATAATCACCTCCGTGAACGATTCTGCAACGGAATATGAGGCTTTGATTGTTAAAGCTCAGAAGGACTTTAACTTCGACTCCGGTGTATAGGTCTTCTTTCTATTGTCGTTTATTCTCTGATTCAACTGCAGGTCCAACAATCTTTAACAATCAAAATGAAGACTGAGATGACAATAATCGGTGTGGTTCCCGATTTATAAAAATTGCAACTTCTCACCGGAGCAAATTACCGAAGATGGTCCGAAGAACTTCTGTTCTTCTTTCAAGAAATCGGCATTGATTACGTTCTGGAAGAAGAAACAGGCGAGTCGGTCACCACTGAAACTTTAGATCCTTCGAACTCACAGCTGAAGAAAGGAAGGAGAGAAGGGAGCTTCGAAGGTCACAATCAAATGTGCAGAGGTCACCTGATTCGCCACCTATCAGAACAACTGTTTGATATCTATGTGAAAGCAGAATCTGCCAGAGAAATCTGGGAAAGTTTGAAGAAACAATATGGCGGAGAAGATGAGGGAAAAAAACAGTATGTGACTTCAAGATGGACTGCCTTTAGGATAAAAGACGATCTCCCAATATTGGACCAGCTTCATGACTATGAAGCAATTGTGTCCAAGATCCGAGCAGAAGGTATATCAATTGATAATTATTTAGCCGCACTAGTTCTCATCGACAAATTGCCATCGTCGTGGAGTGACTACCGTTCGAAGCTAAAGCACGAGAAGAAGAAAATGAGTCTAGACGAGTTGATATCTGACATCATGATCGATGATGCCAATCGGATATCTCAACATAAACCTTCGGTGTCAAGATATGGAAACTCTGATACGAATCTAGTCGAAAGCTCACACGGAAAATTCAGGGACAAAAAGAAGAAAAATCAAAAATCAAACAAGATTGGCCAGAAGCAAACTGTGGAGTTTAAGAGAAAGATTCAATGCTGGAACTGCAACCAAACCGGGCACAAGAAGCAAGACTGCAAGTTGTCTCCTAAACAGAAAGATGTAGCAAATGCGAATCTTACTGAAGCACTAGTGGCAGTGGTAACAGAGGCCAATTCAATCACAGATAAAGTCGACTGGATAATTGACTCAGGAGCTACCAGATATATATGCAATCAAGAATCTTTGTTCAAGACAATTGACAATTCAGGATGCGAGAATGTATTTCTCGGAGATGCAAGTGCACTAAAGGTGACAGGTATCGGTGAGGTTGACTTGAATCTCTCCTCGGGTACAACTTTAACATTGACTAAGGTGCTTTTAGTTTAGAACATGCGTAGAAACCTCATATCTAGTGCTCTGTTGATGGTTAGTGGGATTAAGCAGACTATAGATTCGGGAAAACTTGTTTTAACCAAGAACGGAGAATACGTAGGAAAAACATTCTGTAGTGGAAATCTATTTGTACTTGAAACAACAAAAGTGAATAAAGATGAATCTCTTGCTTATGTTTTGTGTGTCAATGCTTCTTGGCATGAAAGACTGGGACATGTTAACTCGAAATCTATAAAACGACTAAAAGAAATGAACCTCATATCTGCTAAATCTGAGTCCCAATCACTGAAATGTGAAGTCTGCACTGAAGCTAAACACTTCATGAAACCCTTTAACAAGGCTGTGTATAGATCAACTTCTCTACTAGAATTAATTCACACTGACATTGCAGACTTTAAAGGAACTCCTAGTAGAGGAGGGAAGAACTACTACATAACTTTCATTGATGATTTTTCTAGATATGCTCGTGTGTATTTGTTAAAAACAAAAGATGAGGCATATGATGTGTTAGTTCAGTATAAGACAGAGGTGGAAAAACAACTTGACAGAAGGATAAAGAGGATTCGTTCAGACAGAGGAGGTGAATATTGCAGCGACATGTTCAATTCATTTTATCTTACTGAAGGTATCATTCATGAGTTTTCTGCACCCTACACGCCTCAGCAGAATGGTATAGCTGAGAGAAAAAATAGAACACTGAAAAATATGATGAATTGTTTGATTATAAGTTCAGGGGTTAGTGACTCACTGTGGGGGGGGGAAGCCATACTCTCTGCGTGCTTCATTTTGAATAGAATAACTCATAAAGGTTGTGTCAAAACTCCATATGAGATGTGGAGAGGTCATGCACCTAACCTTGACTACATGAGAGTATGGGGATGCCTAGCTAAAATAGGACTGCAAAGTTTCAAGAAACCGAATATAGGATAAAAAACCATAGACTCAATATTCATAGGTTACGCATATAATAGTGCTGCATATAGATGCTTAACGTTTAATCCTGAGTCTAAGTCGTATGGTAATGTGGTAGAATCCAGAGATGTTATCTTGAGAATGTGTTTCCTTTCAAAACCAAAGATATTACTTGTAATGATAAATCTGTTTCTGACAAAAGAAACTTAGAACTCTGTGATGCAGATCAGAGGAAAAGCAAGAGGATAAGAACACAAAAGAACTTTGGATCCGACTTCATCACCAGCTACATAGTGGAACACGATGAGCTCAGTGAAGAATTCGTCTTCACATTTCTGATAGAAGACGATCCCATCTCTTACTCTGCAGCTATGAAGACAATTGATGTGATGTTCTGGAAAGAAGCTATCAACAATGAATATGAATCTATCATGACAAATCACACTTGGGATCTCGTGGATCTGCGAAAAGGGTGTAGAGCAATAAAGTGCAAATGGATCTTGAAAAGAAAACTGAAACCAGATGGATCAATAGATAGGTTCAAAGCCAGATTGGTAGCTCAAGGATTCACTCAAAAACATGGTGTGGATTACTTTGACACATACTCACCTGTAACTAAGATTGCCTCCATTAGATTGTTGATCGCAGTAGCTTCCTCTCACAAGCTCATGGTGCATCAAATGGACGTAAAGACGGCATTTCTGAATGGAGAACTACATGAAGAAATATATATGGTTCAACCTGAAGGATTCTTGGCAGAAGGACATGAAACTAAGGTATGTAAACTGAGAAAATCACTTTACGGGCTTAAACAAGCTCCCAAGCAGTGGTTTGAGAAGTTTAGCATCACCTTGGTAGAAAACGGATTCACATTGATTTCTGGAGATACATGTCTGTTTAGCAAAGTTACAGAACAGGGATATGTCATTATATGTCTATATGTAGACGATATGCTGATTCTAGGCACCTCTCTGTCACTTGTGAATGACACCAAGCTCTTCTTAAGCAGTAAGTTTTCTATGAAAGATATGAACGAGGTAAATGTGATCTTAGGTATCAAGGTACAGAAAACCGATGATGGATATTCACTAAACCAATCTCACTATATAGAAAAGATGCTAAAGAAGTTTGATATGTGGGATGAACCCTCTGCAAGAACACCATATGACTCGTCTCTCCACCTGTGCAAGAACAGAGGAGATAGTGTAAAACAGGATGAATACGCAAAGATTCTAGGGAGTATCATGTACTTGATGAATTGCTCTAGGCCAGACATTGCTTATGCTGTAAGTAGACTAAGTAGATATACTCATAGCCCAAGTAATCTTCATTGGAAGGCAATGCTTAGATTACTGAGATATCTGAAAGGGACAATAAACTGGTCATTGAACTATGGAGAATCATCATGTGTACTGGAAGAATCATCACTCAACTAGTGGCTTTGTGTTTACGTTATCAGGTGGTGCTGTCTCTTGGAAGTCCACTAAGCAGACATGTATAGCTAGATCTACTATGGAAGCTGAGCTAATAGCACTAGAATTGGCTGGTCAAGAAACCGAGTGGCTGAGAAACGTACTGATTGATCTACCAATCTTTGGTGGTGTATGCTTCTCCGTGTCTTTGAGATGTGACTCTCAAGCAGCACTAGCTGTGGCTGCAAACAGACTGTATAACGGAAAGAAAAGGCATATAAGGCTGAGACATAAAGTGATAAGGGGGCTGCTCGAAGCTGGAATCCTATCACTTGAGTATGTCAGATCAGCTAAGAACATCGCAGACCCATTGACAAAAGGACTGTGTGGACGATTAGTCCTAGAGACTGCCAAAGAAATGGGACTTAAGAACTTGAGTTGGAGCTCTTCTAATACCTTACCTGAAGTCTCATTGACCCGAAACTGTCAGGTTCAAAAGGTTCAAAGTGAGAAGAGCTTAGACAACTCTGAGGTTCAACTGCAACTAGGCTGAAGGGAATGAGACCAAAACACTCACGAACATCAGCTGTGCAGTCATACACATGGTATGTGTAAAATTGGAAAAACGATATTCATTACTTGTGAATCTAAACTGTACTTTGGATGAGCTAATGAAACAGATAATGTATTGATTCAATTTGAAAGACATCAATATTCATGGTAACAATTTGGTAAACCATGTGGGGGATTGTTGGTTAAAATGGTTATCAAATTGGGTTTAAAGTTGGTCATCGAACTAGGTTTATTAAACCGAAATCTCAATTTGATTAAATCAACATTAAACCAAGATCCGGTTCAATTCAAGTAAACCAAAGAATGTAATTGTATATATATATATACATACATACACTCCAGATTGATATATAGAAAGAAAAAGAATCGAGAATCAAAAATCGATCTTCATCTTCTTGATCCTCTATCTTCAGATTCCTCTTTCATCTTTGGTTCTTGAGCTGAATCGACTTCATCTGTTTCATTAAACCTTGAGGAGAGCTTGCATTTTCTCTTGAGGATCGGAGGAAAGCTTTGATAATCACCTCCGTGAACGATTCTGCAACGGAATAGGAGGCTTTGATTGTTAAAGCTCAGAAGGACTTTAACTTCGACTCCGGTGTATCGGTCTTCTTTCTATTGTCGTTTATTCTCTGATTCAACTGCAGGTCCAACAATGAAATCACATCAAGCTCGAAGGTTAACACTTTTTGATTTAAGAAACTCGGGATAGTGAAGTTCTAGGAGAATATTTTCAAGAATTAATGATAGACATCTACAGGCTCGTAAATGCTCAAAAAAGGGTGGCCGAACAAACAAAACTTTTCTTGAAAGAAGAGAATGTCTATCAAAGTTAAAAGATCTACTGGAATTGGATCTAAGGATGCAATATAGAGAGTAACTGTTTATGGTTCGAAACTATTTGTGAAATCTCTTCTCTTTCATAAGTCTAATACCCAGTATTCCATGATCATTGCAACGGGGAGATAAGTGGTAGCACAGGTGAGAGAGATTACCTGAGAAGTTAGCTTTGTATGCAACTGCTTTCTCAAGATAGGCACCATTGAAGGTCGAACCACTGAAATCAGATTCTCTCATGTCTGCAGAAGTGAAGATGGCTCTTCTACAACAATTAATAAACCACTACATATGTTTTATAAGTAGAACACAATCTCATTTGGTTTGCTTTTATGGTTCGCTGAATTGATAGGCAAAGTTTTGCAAAACCAACACTTTACTTCAATTGGTTGCTAAAGATCAATACTTTGAACTTTATAAAGTTGATTCCAATTCTCATAATCGATCAAAGTAGAACTTTTTTTTATAACTGAAGTCAGGTATTACCTGAAATTTTCATTGGAGTGAACTGTTTTGCTACAAAAACAAACAGTAATCATCTCAGCAAACTTCCAACATATAAAAGTACAAGTTGAGTCTTCGAAATCTTAAGACAACAACTCTATACGGTACCTGAGATTAGCAGAACCAAACTGAGCAGCTGATCCAATCCCGAACTCGCCACGTATATCGGCCTCGAACTTGTTGAGCTCTGCCATACCCGGAAAGCCGGAGCTCGAGGTGATAACCGCAGCCGCCATTGCTGCGGATAAAATACTCTTGCACGTGTTTGAATCTTCGCTGGAATAACAACCTTCCCTTTTCGAAAAACAATTCAATCCCCTAAGAGCAGCTCGAAAGGAGGGTTCTAAATGGGGTTCTTAATAATTAACTAATAAAAATTAAATTAGAAAAAGCTTAAATAAGTAGAACTGGTTCTTATTTAGGAGATTTTAGAATTTTTAAGAAATGCATATATGTCACTGTCTTATTGGATAGATGGTTTACCATGAAAAAAAAATCTTCTATTGATTTCGGAATCGGGAAAATTCAATTGAAAACTCAAAAATGGTAGAAGAAATTGAGAAATTTGTTCCAAATGAAGAGTCTTTGATGGAGAAAATCTCAGAGAAGATTCACCATCACGATTTGTCTTCATCTTCTGATTTCGAACACGAGAAATCTAAGAGAAGACTCGGCGGCTGCCGATTCAAGCTTTAACCGGAATCCATGGCTATGCAAGCCGGCGTTCAGACCTCTAAGGTCCTCATCCTACTTGGCGCATGTATCAATTTCTCAATATGGTTGGCTTTTTTTATATTTGCTAGGAATGAATTTGATTGATTCAATTCGTGTCTCTTTGACTGCAATCTAGAGAACTTTGATAGAGTTTATGAAACGTTGGAATTTATCTCAATTTTTGGCAATTTTATGGATTACTATGCAAATATGTGATGTAGTTATCATGTTCCTATGTTTAAGGTGTATCTGGTTCGATAGTATTGAGACATGGGAGGTTGTCTGACCTAATAGCTCAACTTCAAGACTTACTCAGAGGGGCTGAAGGAGTTGAAAGCACTCCATATAAGTATGATGGTGCTCTCCTTGCTGCTCAGGTATTGCCATTTACTTTTGTCATGTGAACTCCTATCAATCAAACACAAAGAATCCAGTCTACATTTGTTAAAATTATTAGGCTGAAGTGGGACCATCTTTTTAGTAACATAACTTTTGTTGTTTCTTTATAACCAGATTCGACAGCTTGAAAACGAGATCAAAGAACTAACTATGACCAATCCAGTTACCATCTTTAATGAAGATTCAAACTCTAGCATTATGTAGAAGTCTTTATTTTTCAGAAATGTTTATTTATAACTTCAGTAGTCTAAGAAATATTTCATTTTCTTTATAGGCAGTAGATAATTTGTCTTTTTTTCTTGCTGATGTAGGCTATGCATCTTATCTGGTTCCAGCAGCCGCTGTTGGAGGTATGGGGTACTGTTATATGTGGTGGAAGGTGCCCATATCTTGAAAATTTATCTAGTTTACTGTATTTGATGTGTCTTTTCTCAGAATTGTGTAACATGTAGTTTTCATTGGATTATATATCATTGACTTCTAATGTTTATTAATCTTACTCCTTTCTTTCTGCGTTGCAGGGTTGGTCATTTTCAGATGCAATGTTTGTGACAAAGAAAAACATGGCTGATGCGGTTGCATCTGTTTCAAAACAACTAGACGATTTGTCAGAAACATTAGCAGTGAAAAATTTTCTTTTCGAAACATTCCTTGTTTGCTATATTTTTTGGTTTCCTTGTGTTTGTGACTCAATGTATTTGTTCACCCAGTCTACAAAGAAACATATTTCTAAGAAGCTTGCGACCTTGGATTGAAAGGTAGAGAAGCTGATGCTTTGACGAGTTAATGGTGGCTAAGTATAAAGTTTGATGATATGCCTGTTAGTTTACAAGATTAAAAGCTTTATATCTATTCTTATTTGTTTGTTCCCTGATTATGGCTATGAGATTACATAAAGTAATGATTGGTGCATTTTCCTGCAATTACTGTCAGACTCTGATTGCAAAGCTCTTGTGCTGCTGATGAAGGAGATGCATTAAGCCCTTGTGCTGCTGCCTCACAATCTAAGTTGGAGCCAAAGTGTTTACCTTGTTCATTTGAAACTCCATCGAATCTTGATTTGAAGAAAGGTATGCCCTTTTATATTGTTTGCAACAAAATATACTTCTTCAATCTTTTTGGATTTCTTGTTTGATGATTCTTCATTGGAAAAAAATACTTGCAGGTGACTAGGTAAGATTCTGCGGTGCTCAGTTGGATGTGAAGCCATCTACCCCAAGAAATCCTTGTATGACTACCCGAAGCCATTCACTTCACATTTTGAAATATTTTTTTTAGAACTTCTTGTATGAGCACCATTATTTTCAATTCAGAATTTTTTTTGAACTCATCAAATCTAATAGAGTTCTTAACTTAACACACTTCATTATTTTCAATAAAAATATGTTAAGAATCCCGTCGGGGTTCTAAGTTACTTAACATTGGAGATGGTATAAGTTACTGAGAAATTAAAAAATTTCAAAAAACAAGGAGACATTGAGATTTTAAGTTTGAAAGTGGAAGTATTCAAGTCTCACTTAGGGCTTGAGCGGGAATTGATCTGGAGACGTCTCAATGGGTATCTTGGAAAATGGTGCGAAAATCTTGAGACAGAAGATGAAGATCTTGAAACGTCAAGTAACTTCATCGGTAGAGGAGAGAGAGAAGAGAAAGCCATTGTTCTTAACTTTTAATTTTTTGCAGAGTAGACTTATTGCATTCAACTTTGTAGAGAAGAGATGATCTCGCACGTGTGAAGGATCTCAAACTTTATCCACTTTGATTGGGCAAGATGTGAACACGTATGTTTACTTATGTTCACCTGATTTTTCTTACAAAAGCAGAGGCAACAAAGAAAATCTTTCATTTGAAATTCAAGAGACTTATCAATTATGTGCAGATGAACAGAAATTGAGTTTATATACTGATGTCTGCATGAAACGAATATTAATCAGCAAAATCGCAAGAATTACACACAGCAACATACTTTAAAATGTGTAATACTCTTCAAGGTTTCCCGGATCAAAGTCTGGGTTCACAGGTGCACCGTTCTTGATCTTCTCTTGAAGGTCTAAACTCTTGGGAAGTATAATTTCGGTTCCTAGACCTTGTGTAGAGAAATACCTCTCCAACAATATCTGTATCATAAGATTCGATAAGAACCATAGTAGACCCTTATATTTTAGAAGAACTCAGAGATTCGTGTTCTCATTGCCTTACCACAGCAGCGTATGCATCTGATCTGTTCTGTCTTTCACTCTTGCTGAGTCCCCTGAAAGAATAGAATGTTACTTAAACATTAATTCACAAGTAATCGAAATCTTCAAAAGAGTTTAATGTTTTAGGATGTACAGTTGTACACCAAGATTTCTCTATAATTACAAACTTTATAGACATCAAACCTAAACTGCTACACCAAGAACAAAGTGAGATTCAGAGGAGAAACTAACATTATAATCATTCGGTCCGAAGCTTCTGATGATGTAACCCTTTACTAAGTGCGATTCCAGTCCGAGATAACCCTAAATCTACACCGAGACTGAACCCACCTCTCCAGTTCCAGTCTATTTTCCGACGAACAGCATTAGGGGGGATTTCGTCAATAGTCGTCGCTTGCCCTCAACGGTAAAGTAAATTTTCGGGATTTAATGGGAGATAAGTGAGGAACGATGCGGGTATTTAGATATTTTGGAGTTCCCATTGAAGTTACAATAGACGAGAAAAATGTTGAAGAGAACACATTGCAATAGCAAGCAAAGAAGACGAACAGTAGAATCATCTTCACAACGCTTTGACGATGAGCGAAAGTACTAAGACCACCATTATTGGTGGTTTTTAAAATTAGTTTCTTAACTTAAAAATATTAATAAAATAATAAATAGTGAAGAAATGGAGATAGAAAATTTTTTAATTAAGAAACTCAAAAATGAGTTTTTTTTCACGTCACGCTAAGTGATTGGAGAATTTTTTTTTTTAAAAAATAAATTAAAAAACTAAATTAAAAATATTAATATTATAATATAATAAGAGTTTTTTAAAGAAACCTGGATAAGAGTACCATTATTGATAGTGTATCTTAGCATTATTATAATAATATATTAATAAAAAATTTATACACAATTAAATTTTGATATTTAAATAAAGATTAGACTAATAAAAATGTGACAACACATCACAAGATTTCTTAAAATTTTGCTAGAGTTTATTAAATAAGAAACTCTAATGATTCTCTCTCCTCTCTTTCTATTTGTTTAATATTATAAATCTCTAAGATATCACCAATAATGGTGGTCTAAGCTCTGTTTCGAACCTTATCCGAAAGTTTTACTTACTTCAAAAAAAAATTTAAAAGAAAAAAGAGAAAATTGAAAATAAAGGAAATATCTTTGGTAATCTATCCAATAAAATTGGAACGATACAGAGAAGATTAGCATAGCCCTGCGCAAGTATGACACGCACAACTCGAGAGATGGTCCAAATTTTAGTTGTCAAAAAAAAAAAAATCTATCCTTTTTCTTTTACACAGTTTTTTTTACACCTTTCAGCAATTTTTATAAAACCTCATAGAGAAAGGGGAGAAGAAAGTATCAAAACTGATAAAGCACATATCCTATAACAAAACAGAGCCAAACATTGCCAAGAAAACAAAAATAGATATGGACGATACGATTAGGACCGTCGATCTCTATCTATAAAGAATTGAAGCTAGGATCGCCCTCCCACAACAACATATGAAGTATAGCGTCCATCCTTGATGACCCTATGCACTATCTTCCTTGCCACACAATTTGCTGAGTTTGATGATACCGATCTCACACACCTCCAAAATCGTACTCGTAGTCGATCAATTCAATTTAAGAGATTACAAAATCTAGACCACAATCTCGGATTGTTGACTGCCTCCACCACAGTTTTATTCTCACTGCAAACATCAATGTCGTGATAACTTAAATCTAGTAAGCTTTGAATAGCCCATACCATCGTGCAAAACTCCGGATAATTACGGTTAGGAGCAGAAATTCCTGCATCACGAGCATGCAACAATACTGAACCGTGATTGCTGGAGGTGGGCTTGCAACCCTCCTGGCCCACTTAGAATCTACTGTCAGAGTACAAAATCATCTAGTTAGAACTTTGCCAATGATGGTTGACCACATGGTCAATCATCATCCACGTCACCTTGAACTCGATCATGTCGTCGATTATGCGCCACATCACCTAGAACCTCAGAGTTTAATGGGTTTGGGGTATGAGATATTTGGGCATGGGTCTTATTGGTCGGCGCATCAGCCCACTTGGGCAACAAAGAAATCTATAAAACAAAGATTTGTACCATAATCAAGGGACCCCCGTTTTCTCGAAAAAGGAAGAGAATCTCCGATATTTTGTACTCCGAATATTGGCTTTGACCATCTTTGTAACCAGTTATTTTCACTTAATAAGACAGATTTTCCTACCTCATTATTATCTATCTTTAACTTAGTACGAGATCGAGTACAAACACTGATGGTCTTTCAAAATCCATGCATGTCCTTGCAACTGATGCACTTTACGCCACGAAGAAGCGACATTACATTTTATAAACCCGACAAGGAGGTGAGCTCAAGAGAGATATATTTCAAAGGGGACCACATTTCTTCTTCTTGTTCTGCTTTAGCGAAAATGAAGTCGCAGTTTTGGGGAGTTTGGCTAAAGATTTGGCATTTCTATGCTTCTAAACATTTCATAAAACTCAGGGGAGCACTGAGTACCATTCATCTTCTTCTCGATTAGGTCCAAGATAACACCTATTTAGAAGATATCGACCTTGTTTCATCTAGTTTATCAAAGGGGAAATTCACCTTTCTCCAAATCTCATATTGAACTGAGCATTCAAATAGTGTGTGGCTCAATGTTTCACCCTGGGATTGACACACCCGACAAGCCTGGTTCACCATCATACATGTTGTTGAAGATATTTTGCCACCGCTAAAGCCCAAGAGAGAATTCGCCAGAAGAAAATTCTGATTTTTGGTTCTGTTTTTAAGCTCCAAATGCAACTCTTAAGTTTATTCATCAGCTGATTTTGGTTATGCATCAGACCGATGTTGGATGAGAAGCTAGCCAATTGCCACTTTTCACAGAGCCGCATAGCTCTAAACCCATTCATCGTCGAGTTCACTCGCTAGATTTAAAGCAGTAATCTTGCTAACGTCTTCCTAAGTAAGCAATTCATGTAGCTTATCAATATTCCAAATGACAGCTCTGGATGGCCTCTTCTACACATAAGTATTTTTGTATTAGAATCAAGGATCCATATATCAAACCATACTCGTGTATTTATACTGTTACCATTCTCCAAGCATACGACAATCAAATGTTCGGACCGGCTTTGAGAAAATTCTTATTTGCATAGTATCTACTCTTGTAAACCCGAGCTAGTAAAGATTGTGGTTCTAACAATAGTCTCCACGCTTGTTTGGCTAGAAGTCCTTGGTTAGAAACATGTATATCTTGAAAACCAAGACCTACTTCTTGCTTTGATTTACACATTCTTTCCTATGATACCTAATGCATCTTCTTCTTTTCTTTACCATTGTTCCACCAAAAACTACTCATTGCACTAGTCAGATTTTTGCATTGTGTTTAGCGATTTTAAAACATGACATAATATACACTGGTAAGGCATAAGCAACTGATTTTAAAACTACTTCTTTACCACCCAAGGATAAAGTCTTAGAAAACCATCTGCTCATCCTCGACTTCAACCGCTCCATGATAAATCCTAGAAGCTCTCGCTTAGACCTACTGAGGCATTCGGGTAATCCTATGTACTTCCTTGTACCACCTTGCAATATACCCATTAATCCCCCAAGCAATTGCATCATATACAAATGTATATCATCAAGTTTATTTCTTGGCTTGATACATCGCCATATTATTTGAGGCCACAAAGAATTTCAATACCTCACTTTAATGTAACATGGCATATGAGCAAACTATCATCCCTAAAAAGCAGTTGTTATACAGAGGGACTACTTCTAGCTAGCTTAATTCATGTAATTTTGCCATCAGCTTCTACTTGTTATATAACATGTATCAAAGCCTCTGTATATAAGATAAAAAGAAAAGGAGAGAGGGGATCCTTGTCTTAATCCTCGGTTTGCCATAAAATACCCATGTACTCTCCCATTGAGGATCACCGAATAAGAGACTGATCTTATGCACTACATGAGCCATCAAATCCATATGACTAAGAAACCCATTCCTGTAAAAAGATCCTCCAAAAAATGTCATTCCACTAGATCGTATACCTTTAACATATCAGTTTTTATCGCCATAAAGCCTATTTAGATGTTGTGATTGTCTTCAAAGAATGGACCATCTCGTGAGCAAGGAGAATGTTGTCGAAGATAAGTTTTCCCGCCAAAAAAGCACCTTGAGTGTCTAAGACCAGCGGTGGGAGCCATCTTTTTAGATGATTACTCAACACAAGGGATACTATCTTGTAAGCGACCGAGCATAAGCTGATGGGATGTAAATCGGTCATCTTGTTTGGGATGGGGACCTTCAAGATAAGGAAAATATGCATGTAACTCCATTCTTTCGGCATTAAACAAGTCACAAAAAAGCCCCTTAGTTCATTTGTAACTTGTGTGCCAACACTGTCCCAAAATGTTTGAAAAAATAGCCCTGTCATTCCATCAGCTCCCCGCATCTTGTTACACTTAGTCTCGAAGGCAGCAGTCTCAATTTCATCATCAGAGACATCACGTGTGAGATCTCTATTCATTTCCTCAGACACTCGTGGTACCATTCTAGAAAAAGACATGTAGCATGTCCATGATTATTCGATTGGAAAAGAGATCTGAAGTTACCAGCCTATGAAAATAAGTTACCAGAACATTGATATCAGAGAGAGTGCAATTAACAATCAAATGACGAAAAGCAGAGAACGATACTTCTAGTCTATGAGGGCCACTGCTCTTTTCAAAATTATCAAGTAATTCATTCAGGTCCCCAATCACTATCTAAGGTTCATCTCGTGTACTACCGATGGCAACGAGCTGGTTCAGACACCTTGACTTAATTATCTCACGAGTTCTGTATATACAAATGAGGTAAAGAAAGTCGAAGATCCCATAACAATTCATGTGTCAATAATATTCTTATTAGATTGTAGAACAATGACTTGATATGAACTTTTGCACATAAGTACGAAGCCACCGCTAGCACCATTAGGTTCTACAATATGTATGTTGTCTTAACCTAGAGATTTTTGAAGAGGAAAAACAAAAAATGGAGGTTTTTAGACTCCATGAGGAACAAAAAATTAGGGAAGTAAATACGCCTTAGCTCCCTGAAGAAACTGGATTGTCAAGTTGTTCCCAAGGCCTTGAAAATTCCAGCTTAATATACTCATTGCTGCATCGGCGGTTCCTTCTCTGAAACCACCATTACTTTGCTACGCTTAGAGCATGTTTAATAGTGAGATTATTAGAGTCTCATATAATTAAAATAATAAAAAAGATAAGAAAGTGGTGAGAGTATGCTTGATTTATCTCTACAGAATGAGACCAATGATACTTTTCATAGAGATCACCATTGATTAATATTAAATTTATTACTAAATTTTTTTTTAGATATTTCTTAGAGTATCACCATTAAACATGCCCTTAGCATCCTTAACTGATATCTCTAACTCCTCGATTTCACTAGCTTTACGTTTTGGTATAGTTTCCTTTTCAGCTGATTAAGTTTTCTCATTTTCTCTATACACTACGATCATATTCTTATATGCTTGTTGACCTTTGTACTTCTTAGGCCTCTTACGAATCCATGCAACAATAACCTTAATCCTAGAAGGCGAGGCTCCATATGAGCCATCCTTGAAAACCGTAGAATTTGCTGTTTTCATGCCAAGTGTAATGCACGATCCATTGGAACATCATTAGACTTTGTTGATAAAACAAGAGCCTTATTAGAGGCTGCCATTAATTTTTCTTGAGGTTGCACATCCATATTTTGTTCCAAAAAATCATAGACTAAATCTTTACCTTTATCCAAATATGTTGTAATTGCTACATGTTTTTCAAGTCTAAGTAACGTTCTCTGCAACTGCGGATCCTTCTCCAAATTCCATACATGACGTTATAGCCTATTTACTCTTGCTCGCCTTTTATCACCTCCAACTGCTGTGAGGTAATCCACATAACATCCAACATTTCATGAGCAATTTGTAAACGACCCGTTACTTCATCATAACCAACATCACTTTCAGTAAGAACACCACACAATGGGTCTCCTTCCTTACGAAAACGTTCTGGTTGTTGTTTTTTCTCCCTATTGATAACCGTAGCATCAAAGTGCCGGTTTGGAGCAATAGATGGGCATCGAGAGTTATCATGTGTTGATATCTAACACACAAAGCATCGTTTTTGGATCCTTTCATATTCAAATTTGATGCTGACCACCTCTCCAGAATTAAGCCCAAATTCACGTGAATTCCTCAGAGGTTTGGACACATCTAAACAGACACACAACCGAACAAAAACCTTACTCTGCAGTTTCAAACGGTCAAAAGGAACTTCAATGACATTACCAACATGTCATGTAAAAGGGTGTGTATTCATTGTAACAATCATATGGTGTACAAAGCTTTATATAGAGAGATAATGAAATCAATATATAAGGAAGATTCCATAAACATAAGAATATGATTGATACTCTATTATGATGGAGTATCCTTAACATGATCGCTCAAGATGGAGGGACTTTGTATAACTCCAATCTTGTTGAAGAATTCATGGAATCTTGCTCGTGGTAATGTTTTAGTAAGAGCATCCGCCAACTAATCCTTAATGTCTACATGTTCGACACGAATAAGACCTTGTTGAATGTGACCCTGAATAAAATGGTAATCCAAAGCAACATGCTTCACGCGTGTGTGAAAAACTGGATTTGCACATAGAAACGTTGCACCGACGTTGTCACAATAGATGGATAGTAGACATGAGAAAGTGATGTTAGGTTTTTAAGCAATTCGACAATTATTAATTGACTAATCTAGCAAAACCTTAATCCCTAGATCTTGTATTAACTTAATTGAATCTGATCAATGGAGAACTTGATTATACCTGAAGTTTGGTTAGTGCAGCGGATATAAGATCAGGTATGAGATCAGCAAGTGCTCCAAGTGTAGCACCTCTATTGATAGTCCACACACATGCAAGTAGGAGAAAATTTTGCTAGAACTTTGTGTGCAATTTTCTTAGGATTTCGACTTGTGCAATCAGCGGCTAGGGTTTCTTATCTCATCAAAAACATGCCATATATAATATATATAGGGAGTTTAAGTTAACCTAATTAATTCCTAGTTGCTCTAAGGCAAGAGTTTGTGTCATCCTTATTTTAATAAGCCAGATCAATGTTCATCGAACTTGAATTTGTACTGATAGAGCAAACAAGCGTCCTTCACCTTGTTTAAGCATGGCCATGCATTTTACAGTATCAAATCTTTCGAAGGGCCCATAGATATTTTTCTCCCGTATATAGGAGGGACAAATTCCATCTTGTTCCATCCTCTGTTCCTTTCTCACATTTCATGATTTGTCCGACAAAAAGAGAGTGAACTTGGAGATTCCAAATAAGGTAGCTGTGAGACGTAAGTTTTGTCATGTTAGACATGTTGACATTGAGCATAGAGGTTGGAGTGAGTTCAATTGTTTCAGCGTTGATAGTAGCCATGAGAAAATATCGAATAATAGAAAAGAAGATAAGAGAAGAAAGGATGGCTATAACTAGGGTACCTGCTCTGATACCATGTAAAAGAGTGTATCTTCGATGTAATAATCATATGGTGTACAAGGTTTATATACAGAGATAATGAAATCAATATATAAGGAAGATTTCATAAACATAACAATATGATTGATACTCTATTATGAATGAGTATCCTTAATATGTCCATCATATCAGAATCATACTAATCAATCGGTAAATCACGAAGTCTGATCCAGATCGGTTAAATTTCAAATAATATGGAGTTGGTTTCTCGACCACTTCTCAAGCACCATACTCCAATCATTATAAGCACCATTTTCAAGGACTCCTTGCAAATCAGTTTCACTATCAAACATAAACTTAAATCTTTCATCACAGAGTGCAAAGCCTCTACAACAACCAACTATCCTCCACATACGAGGCATGCCATGTATAAAACTCGCCATCTTCTGATTTCCAGGGTTGAGTGACCTTCCCATGATACTTTTACCATTACGCTTCTCACCACATATCTAGGGTGTACTCTTCAATTTAATCGGCTTGCTATCATCCATTGTCATCCTCTGTAATTCATTATCCAGATTCAGAGACATCAAATGAAAGAAAATATGCGAAACTCATTTCGTGAAGGTACCAGACTTGTAACCGGTGTGGATCAGAAAAAAACCAAATCAAGAACATTTTTTTTGCTGGAGAAAAACACCAAACGAGACTTCTTTGAACGCATGATCACCATACCAATCACCAATGACACCGAGGACTTTGATTGTTCGTGAGCTAAGGTTGTCGAAAGTTAATGCCTTATATTCCAAGTAAGGCAATATCTATACTAATAAAAGCAAGGTTTTGAGACCTCTTAAGCCATCCAACTCATTTTTCTCAAACTCCTATCTTCTTGCCACATCACTCCTATCTTCTTGCCACATCAGCTTTTGTTTTAGAAATTTTTTATTTTTAATAAAAAAAATCAAAAGACAATTATTATTTACTTAATCACATTACTTACTATAATATAGACATTTAAAGGTCTCACATCAAATTAAGTTATATTATGTTGTAATCTACTAAACCAATATATTGATTAGAAGTACTTAATCACATTACTTACTATAATATGGACATTCAAATGTCTCACATTAAATCAAGTTATATTATGTTGTAATCTATACTAAACCAATATATTGATTAGAAATATAATATATCGTATCGTATGGCCAAAATTATTAGAAGAGTTATCTAAAGTACCAAAGAAAAAAGAATACGATTCTTTTAAAATATATGAAAAAAAAAATTTTTTACTTAATAAACTATCCATAATCTGAATACCAATTAAAAATGACCAAACTGATAAATAATATTTTACGTAATAAAACCTAAACTTACATATTATTTAAGAATAATCAAACTAACTAACTTATCAAAATACTGCAATTTAGTGGCCAAGAAAAAGAAACTATTTTATTATAAATGACTCAACTTATATATAATACTACTTAGGTTTGATGTTCTAGCAAAATAAATTTTTTAAAAGGATTGGTAGACGTTGTAGCGGTTACTAATTTCATGTGCTATTTTTTCCAATTAGGTACTAATCATCTGTTTAATGACTAACAAAAAGCAATCACTTCAACTAAAAATATAAATTAGAAAAAAAATAAAAATAAACTATGTAAAATATAAAATAGAAAAAAAAATACAATATTTTCTACATCGATTAAAATTTATAAGTGTAGACATCTATCTACATGTGAGGAAATAAATAGTTCAATTGAGGTATATTCAATGCCCTTGCACCTCAAAAACACACCTACACCTTCCATACAAATAATAACCAAAATTTGTTACCTTTTTACCCAGGGAGATGATAACAACAAAACACTAAAAACTAAAACTCCTGAAAGTTTAAAACACATTATTGGCCAAACTTGAAAATTCCATATCAAAGTGTCAATGTACAACTTCCTAGCTTCACGTCAAACTTTCATTGTCTCCCGTATCATTCTGAACGACGTTGCCTTAAACGATGAGGCGTCCAGAATAAACAACCTCATATCTGCTGACTGTGCAATTCTTTCCAAGGCTCGGAACACACATCCAAACAAAATATCCGATGAAGACGTGAAGAACGAGAAGCGCCCCCGTCTAGACAACTAAACCAGCTTATTCACCTCACATTACAAGTTGTTTCTTTGATTTAATTTAAAATCATTCTCAATGTTACAAGTTTTTTCAATTTCATGTCCCTCCATGCTATTCATAAGTTCCATCTAATTTCCCCTTTTTTAGTTTAACGTTGCACTACTATGAGATCACCTTTCTATAAAATTACTTCCACTCAATATTTATTACTATCAGAATATTGTGTTTTTTAAATACGCGTACGTTAATGAAGTCATCCAAAGTTTATTGAATCTATCATGACACAAACCTGCAAATGGCTTCATTAATCCAAGGTGTAGATAATGTGTTGATAAAGAGATTGCATGAAACAAAAGAATTTATTGTAAGGTAAGATGAACTATATTTATCTTCTTCTTTTTTTACATATTTGAAAGACCTAAATTGCATATGAACCGAGTCAAAGAAAAAAGTTAAATAGGTTTCTTTAAAATAAAATTTCTTTAGAATAAAAAATTTTCATAATATATTATATAATCAATTAGCTTATATAGCATAATTTAGTTATTATATATTTGGAAAAGATACTAAAATTTAACCGTTTATTATATATGTAGATTTTGTCATTCATAAATCAAAACCCTCTAATTACCTGAAATTTAAGCTTCTTCTTCGTCCAATTCTTCATCTCTTTTTATTAACTAAGTCCATTTCGATTTTGTTAAAAAAAATCTTTGAAAATAAAGTTTGTTTTTTTTACATTTTAAATATATTTATGGACCAAAGACTATATAATATGTAACTTAATCTTCATTATTTGAATTCGAAAGACCTTTGAATGTCCATATTACACGTCGGTTGATTTACAATGATGAAGTTGTTTAATCTTCTATTGAAACTATACATATTCACCACTTTTGAATGTCCATAGTGGCTTTTTATTTTTATTTTTTATACCATCCAAAATAATTTGGTTGAATATCTTATATACATGTCATTTTTGCGTTTAGACAATCCAACTAATAATTCTGATATCTAGAATTTGTTCCCTTTCTATTAATTTAGACAAACTATAAAAGGATTTGAGGTTATTTTATCTTATCCATCTAATTATTCGAAAAGAATAACATCTTATGCAATTTGGATATTTCAATGACATAATTTTATAAATAAATACTACTTCATAAAAAATATATTCTTAAATTGTTCTTCAGATAATATTATAAGTATAGTCTTCCAATAATTTCACAAATGTACTTTTGATCTTTAAATAATAAATAAAACTAGATCAGAATCCTGATTGAAGTCTGCTTCATAACTATAACTCATAACTGAAAAATTGCATTATTTGCCTTCAAACATTCAAAGGACGAGATGCCATTAATAATCTAGTCTGCAGCCACATCTACCACCATGATTGCATAATAAGTTGGCTTGACGCAAATAAAAATTGTCCAATATGTAGGGCAATATATCTTTAATTTTTTCATTCCAAATAATAATAAAATTATTCATTTCTGATGCACATACCTTTCATTTCAGAAATACAACGCAAATAAAAAAATTTGACAAGTTACCTCTCAAATAAACTACACATAAATGTTTCTAAACTAAAAACCGGGCGTACCCCAGTCAATCCCCTAGTGAATAAGAAAAGGAAATTTAAAAGCCAGGAAAAGGAAACTTCCCGGTATCTCAGCTCTTTTCACTAGAGACCAAAGACTCTAAATCACAAAGAGAGTCCTAAGCCCCAAATTGGAGAGTGCGTGACTCGATCTGTTTAAGACCACCTTCAATGGTGGGTGTTTAGAAAATTTCTTTAGATTTTTATTTATTACAAAATAGGAAAGTAAAAAAGTAAGTAATTTAGGGTTCTTATTTAAGTGTTTTACGAAACTCTAATATGGGATTTCTTAAATGTATCACATTTTAATTGGTTCAATTTTTATTAAAAACATTAAAATTTAGAATTTTATTAAAATATTATTATAAAAATGTTGGATACTTATTTTGGAATTTTCTTTGTTGGAGGTGGTCTAATGTTTAATTTATTAGCCTGGTAATCTATCCCTTAATATTTAATTTTGTTGAGATGATCTTTATATTAATGTTAAACCTATTTTTTCCCTCGTAACCATAGGCGAATAATGATATCAGAAGATTTCGCTCGTTCCTGGGTTTTTGGAAACCTTTTTCTAGGTCAAAATTTGATATATCGAAATCGATATGATGATGCTTCCAACATTTAACGGGCTAACAATCATACAAATATATATATATATATATATATATATATATAGTTTTGCTAGTTTTCTGTGGCCATAACCATAATCTCAAGGTTAGCTTTTGTTCTTGTTTCTTAATATCTCTTGTCAAATTTTGTGGTTTTAGAAGTTCAATTAACTCTTTGTTTAATCTGCAACATTAAATTGTTCAAATGCATGATTTTGGTTTAATGTCTTTGATGACGATGAAAATGGAATATGATAAGCAACAACTCAAACTTAACCAAGAATTACGTTTTATTGAGAACTTTTCTTTTACAAAAGATAATTCTACTGATCAATTACTATTGCAAGCGATTGATCCAAAACTACTTCTAAGAATCGATAATCTAGATCAAATCAATTAACAAGCCTATCTCAAAATCCTACCCCTAAATTCCTAAGAAGCTTGGTTTATAATCGAGATCTCTTTTATAGATGAAGAGCTCTTTAGTTTGTTTCCTAGTTTTTCGGACTATCACTAAATCCTCTTCAATTCAAATATGCTGATAAGATTCCTTCTTGATATCCTTATCACACATTCGAATTTCAAGTTTCAAACTTCTTCTGATCCACGTGCTTCTCGCTTGTCTTCAACCATACTAACCACGTGATCTTTAACCAACTTTAATCTCCCCCTTTTTGACTTGAGTTGATACTAAGCTCAAACCTGCAACTTTCAAACACTTGACAGTATTTGTTGTTTCCAACAACAGTATAACAATTAAACACACAGCAGACATAGAACTCTAATCAGATAGATCATGAATCCATGTTCATATTATAAACCCAAAACAATGTAAAGTGTTATCAGACAGACGATAACAACCGACTAAAGACCAAAAGTTTTATCAGCCAATTGAGAAAATGAAATGGCACAGATTTGCAAAAAAAAATATATCGAGCTAAACAATAGCTCCCCGTAAATGATTTCTTTCTCCCCCTCAATCAGACACATCAACAATTTCTTGCTCCGACAGAGTAAAAGATCTAACCTTTTAGTGCATTCTTGCACAGATGTGTGATCTCTTCAGACATCACAAGAATTGTTTCCAGCAGCTCCTTGGTCGTATACGATTCCTCCGTCACTGATGCTTTCGCTTTTCCTTTCCGCTTCTGGGCTTTTACCCTCTCACTTGATATAGAGGCAAAAGGTGCAAGCACTTCTTGTTGATTAGCAAGCAGACGAGTGAGTAGTGATGGATATGGCAAGTAAAGCTTCAATTTGGAGTCTCTTGTAGAGGCGGCTACCTTCTTGATCTGGCTAAAGATCACTTTGCCAATATTCAACGGGGTTCTGGTTCCAATCTTGTATGCAAGTTGTAACCTTAACAGACTGACATACCCTTCATTTGATGTTGGAAGCCAATTCGTACAACAAAACGTGTACAATTGAGAGTAAAGCTTCCCCAGATGAGCCTTCTTTACTCTGTTGAGATTCTTGATTACCCCTTTTGTTACCGTTTCAGCTATGTCCTCAGATAGAACACCTTCAAGCTTTTGAGGGTTTGAACGATCAACCACATCTCGTGACCCTAACACCTCATTGATCTTCTCAGCCGATATCACATACTTATGTCCCCTCAGAAATACCGTCCAGGACTCACTTTCTTGCTCATAATACGGCATGTTTGCCCAGAACTCAAATAGGACATCAGTTGAGTAATCTACTACAGATTCTAATGACTCAAATAGTCCTACATCCTTAAGTAACTGGACTAAATCTGACTCCTGAACATCAAATGTATATGCACACTCCACTATGAATCGTTCGTTTAAAGAAGAATAGAGCTTATACTTGCGATAAGCATCTGCAGAGCGGAAGACTCTTTGATCATACTCTGGAATCATCGATTGAGTAGATGTCTCCGTTCTGGTTGGGCGGCGAGACTTGCGATTCCCTGAACCTGTCGTTTCATCCAATCGACGCTTGTGACTTGCTCACGACTCAAACCCTTTGGATGCAGCGCTTTTAGTACCTTGAGTTGTAGGTTCTTGATTTCGCCTTGCCTTAGTGACCTCAAATTCGTCT